>ML323520.1:85876-98233 GCA_005239505.1 Nicotiana paniculata | reverse complement strand
ACTCGCTCAAGAGGGTCAACATGACTCATGTAGGGAACCATTGACTCCGATTTGCTTTCCACTGCAGTAATTATGGATAGCTATTCATAGTGGACAGGTAACTTGAGTGCCTTATAAACATTAAACACCTCCACTCGATCACTAACTCGCATCGTCATTTTCCCTTCACACACATCAATGATAGCTCGGCCCGTAGCTAGGAAGGGACGCCCCAAAATAAATGGGACTTCCTGATCAGGCTCATTATCCAAGATAATGAAATCGGCTGGGAATATGAAAGATCCCACCTGAACCAGCACATCTTCAATTACTCCCTCAGGATGAGCAAGGGAGCGATCAGCCAATTGTAAAATCACTGTTGTTGGGCGTGGTTCACCCAACCCCAACTGCTTGAACACAGATAGCGGCATCAAATTAATGCTTGCCCCAAGATCTCACAAAGCTCGCCCGACTGCATGCTTACCAATTCAGATTTGGATAGTAAAACTACCCGGATCTTTTAATTTCTTAGGTAGCTTGCTCTGAATTCTTGAGCTAACTTCCTTAGTGAGCGCCACAGTTTCGAACTCAGTCAGCCTTCGTTTATTGGCCACAATGTCCTTGATGTATTTAGCATATTTGGGCACCTCCTACGGAATGTCTACCAGTGGAATATTGATTTGTACCTGCTTTAAGAGGTCAAGAAACTTTTTGTATGCTGCATTATCTTTCACCTTTTGCAACCGTTGAGGGAATGGAGAGGGTGGCCTCGCAACAAATGGTGGGGGTTGCTCAGCCACCGCCTCCTTTGCTGGCTTATCTGATTCTTTCGGGTTGTCTGATGTTGATTCAATAGTGGTTGGTTTCTCATTAAAAGTTACCTGCTTTC
Organism: Nicotiana paniculata; assembly: GCA_005239505.1. Taxonomy (NCBI): domain Eukaryota; kingdom Viridiplantae; phylum Streptophyta; class Magnoliopsida; order Solanales; family Solanaceae; genus Nicotiana; species Nicotiana paniculata. The sequence goes on along the minus strand of ML323520.1, from coordinate 97,365 downwards.
TCTTTTTGGACTGGACTTCTTCCAATTGCTTCCCATTCCTCAATGATATAGCATTAACAGATGCTTTAGGATTAGCTACAGTGTCACTTGGAAGAGCCCCCGTTGGTCAGGTATTTTGAGAACGGGCGAGTTTCCCCACTTGACGTTCTAAATTTCTCATCTCTACAGTCTGGGTTTGGTGATCAGCCATTATTTTCTGATATAGCAAGTTGGTCGTTCATCATTCTCTTCATAATCTCCTCAAGTCTTGCTGATGGTTCAGCCTGAGGTGGTTTGTACTGCTGTTGAGGTGCTGGATGCCTGTAGTGATTCTGAGTGATTTGATTTCCACCCCAAGAGAAGTTTGGGTGGTTTATCCAGTTGGGGTTATAAGTTTTTCCATATTGATTTGCTTTTCCCCTATTCTCGTTACCCACAAAGCAGACAGACTCTGGATTAACTAGGCATAAATCACTCGAATGACCCTCTCCATAGACTTCACAAAATAGTTGAATATGTTGCACTGGTTGGGCATGTTGCACTGGTTGAGATTGTTGCTTGTTAATGGTCAGTTTCATCTTATTTACTTGGTTAGTCAATGTGGAAATCTGAGCTGACAATGCTGAGACCACATCTAGTTCAAGAACCCCTGCTGATTTTTGACCCACATTTCTCCCCATCTCACCTTGCCAGTCTGGATTGCTTTTGGAGAATTTATTCAGTAATGCAAATATTTCATCATAATTCTTCTCCAACACCTGACCTCCGGCTGCTACGTCTACCATAATTTTTGTTTGCGGATGGGCCCTTCAATGAAAGTGTGAACTAACACCTCGTTTGTCTGATTGTGATGAGGGCAATCTTTGAGTAGCCCCTTGAACCTTTCCCACGCTGAATATAAATATTCACCTGTTTTCTGTTTAAAGGAGACTATCTCACTTCTAATCTTTGCATTCTTTCCCGAGGGGAAGAACCTTGCCAGAAATTTTCTCGCCAAATCGTTCCATGTTGTAATGGAATTAGCTGGTTCTGCCTTCAATCATCGCTTTGCTTCGCCCAATAGAGAGAATGGGAAAAGCGTGAACCTTACATAATCTGGCGTGACCACATTAGTGATATAAGTATCACTAATCTCCAAGAAGTTCAAAATGTGCTACTGAGGATCCTCGTGTGAAAGACCCATAAACTGCCCGTTTGCATGAAGTAGCAGGATCATGCTCTATTTCAGCTCGAAGTCTCCAGTGATTCTGGGCTTCACGATGCTGGAGGTAACATTAGCAATATTGGTCATTTCCACCTCCTGAACAGCCATGTGTTGTTCCTCTACCATGTTCACAGAAAATCGGATGAAGTCCTGAATATTGTCTATATCTCTTGCTTCTCGCAACCTCCTGTGAAATGTTCTCTCAGGTTCGGGGTCAAAGGCGTCAAGTCTGTCCTGGCTTCTGACCCTACGCATTCAATCGAAGTTCCTGAGATTAGAGCAAAAATCACATGACGTTAGACTCAATGAAATAAAAAATTAAAGCAAGTAACTAGAAAGTAGTCTATATTCAAGTCCCCGGCAACGGCACCAAGAACGTGTTGGTCCCAAACGCACACGCAAGTATACGTGGTCGTAGCAAGTAATATAATGTTAAATCGAATGTCAAATCCACCGGGACTTGCGTAAACTACTTGCTGAATCACTCTAATTGTTATTTAATCAAGCCAAAATAAAATCCAGGAATGTAACTAATGTATACTACGAATCTATGGAATAACTACTTATCAAGTACAAAAGTATTTTTTTGTATTCAGTAGAAGAAATTATTCCAGGGTTGTGATCAATTCACCACTCGTATTGCATTGTAATTAAAATTTCCCTTCATATAATTCACTCATGGTTGCTAATTAATCGATAAACGCTCTCATAGCCTTCTCCCGAAGCACTACCGCCTATTCTCAATAGATTAACGCCTATATTCCTATGAAATTAATCTATTAGAAAGCACTAAGATTACGATGTTTAATTAAGCACGGTGACTAGGTATATTCCTATCCTAACCACAAATCCGCTCCCCTGAAGGGTTAAGATCACGCTCTCTTCAATTCTTCTCTAATCTATATACGGCTTTCCCAAGCATAACATAGATAGTATATAGAACCTAACTGCTGGCCAAACAATTAAGCAATTAAACACAGAATTGAAGAAACAACCATATATTGAGTGAACTATAATCAAGGTTAAATTAATGTCGAATAACAATATTCATGGCTAAACCACAACCCCAGAACAATGGGTGTTTAGCCACTCATGCTAAAATCAACCAATTGCATAAGTGTTGCATAAATTGAAAATACTAGAATAGGATGAAGAAAACTGAGAAATCCTTCGCTTCCTAATGATCTTGTGTGTATATTCTCTCCAAAAATGGCATCCTCCTTTAAAGTTGTGTTTTTGGGTCTACTTATATGTTTAGGACAAACCCTAAACGTGTAGGAGACTTCTATTCAAACCGGGAAACATTTAAAACATTCAAAACTTGGATTGGACCGGACTAGGGACCAGGCTTTATGGCCCAAACGCCCGGATAAACCCTGGCCAGGCCTGGCGTTAGGGCTCTAACGCCCCCCAAACGCTTGGTCCTACCAGGCTTTACAGCCCAAACGCCCAGCTATAGCCTGGTATGACCAGGCTTTACAGCTCAAACACCTGGCTATAGCCCGGTTCACTCCTTTTTGACTCTTGAGCGTATTTTTGACGTTTATGCATCCATTTAGCTTTGCTTCCATCTTTAATTCACCTACACATGAAATAGACTCCATTATGCACATACGACGTGTATTTTTATCATTAAATCACATAAAATGTAAGACACATAATGCTTTAAACCATGAATTATAACCACACATCAAAAGTCCCACCTTGCTATTACATATTTTTTCCTTTTAAAGCATCGAGCCTAAGGGATATCCCTATTTGGGGACTATAGAGCCCAAGGGCTACCCCTGCCCGAGACTAAGGGCTATCCCCGCTCGGGGACTGTTGTCAGAAATAAGTTCGGGCATCACGGGCTACCAAATCCCGAAGGCACAAAACCTATTAGGTACTGCCTAAATCAAAAAGGCTACGACCACGTTAAAAATAGCTCGGAGACATCTGAATCCCTTAATCAATACATAAGGCCTCTTAAGTATTTTTGGAAAACTTCCAATCACTTTGAATTTTCAAAGATTCGTGCATGTATGACAATGCATTGAGGTCAGGTTCTGTTTGGACCTCCGAAAAACAAACAACTTATTACTACATTTGATTTTAGGCTAAGGCATTAGAAATATTTGCAAGAATAGAAATTGTGAAAAGATGCTAAAAAGGTTGAAATTGCCAAAGGAGAAATTCTATATATTTCGGAATATCTTTACAAAAGCCCAACAAAAACGGCCTCAAAATGAATAAAAAATATGTACACAAAAACTAAAATATTCTAAGGCATTCACGCCAGATCTTCACCGGAGCCCGATTCGTCACCAGAATCATCGGGCCTTTGGATCATTCAGAACCCTCGGAGCCCTCCGCACCTTCGGGATTGGATAGTTTCTTTGCCTCGACCTCTAGGCTTTTAGCCTCATCAATATCGACCGACATGTCAATCCACGGGCATGGATCTCTTCGAGGGTATCCCTTCGAGACAGCCGCCTTACATATTCGGCATTGGTCTTCAGGCGAGACTCGGCTACTTCGACATCGACCTTGTATTAGGCCACCATCTCGCCGGCATCAGTAGAGGTTGTGTCCAACTTGGACCTTACTGCTTCGAGCTCTTTACCAAGTGCATCCCATTCTATGGTGGTCTTGATCAGTTGTGCTCGGAGATCTTACTTTAGTTGAGCCCGTTTATCAGCTTTCTCCTCCGGCACCCGAAGCTGAACCTCCACCGAAGACAACTTTGCCTGGGTGGTTTCATTCTCCGAGGCCAGTAGATCCATCTTGCTCTTCCACCCATCGGTTATGACTTGGATCTCGTCCATGTCCTTTCGGAGTTGGTCGATCTTCTGCTGGACCTGCGAGGTTTTGTTGTTAGCCTTCACGGCTAGTTCCTCGTTTCTAAATTCAAGTACCTTACCTTTTCACCCAAGTAGGCATGCACCCGCCTCAGGACCGATGCTTCTTTCTACGCCTTATCCAGCTCAGCCTGAAGGTCCTTAATGACCCTTCATGTTGCTCGCTGAGGAGCTTGTACATATCCCTTTTTTGGGCTTGCTCCTCGACCTCCAGCTCGAGCTGATTGATCTCGACCCGGTACCGGAGGAAGCTCTCATGATGAAGTACCGAAGCCCACAAAAAAGTGAAAGATGTGAGAAATATCAAAACCTAAGTAAAGTTCAAAGGGACGTAATGATGCCTTACCCAGTTCAACTCATGTTGCACCTCATTGAAAAGACACGACACATTCACCTCATTCATTTTTGCCTGGTCCTCCTCGGTCACTAGGCATCGGAGGAATTTGGCTATCCCCACGGCAGCAGACAGAACTCGGGAATCCCCATAGATGTTAAGAATAACCGATCTCTAGTGATCGGGGTCCACACTCGGGGTAGGGAACTGATTGATCAATTTCGGGCTCGAACTCGGCCTGCCAACTTCCAAGGGTGTGTCCTTCTTTGAAACTTCCAAAGAAGATGAGCCCACACAATCAAATAAGTAATGAAGGGGATCGTCCGCGCCGTGGACCCCTTTATTGGACTTCTCCTTTCCTACCTGAGCCTCCTCGAGCATGGACTCGGTGTAGGAGGGCGTCCCCTCAATCTCTATTATATCGTGCTTCCTTTGAAGTAGAGACGGCGTCCCGAGGGGTCTCAGCCCCCGTATCCGCATTGACCTCCCGCATCTAAGGGAGGTCGGCCTCACGAATCTCCCCCTCGGTTGCCGCCTGCTCCACGGGAGGGGTCGATCCATGGGACACAAAAATATCATCTTCATCGGACTCATCCTTGAGCCTAAGAAGCGAATCCTAGTCTGGTGCTCGAGAGTCGGAGTTATTCTTTGGCTTACGAGCCACTCTTTTCTTCGGCTTCGTCTCAGAGCTCAAGGAGGCCGAAGCCTTCCTTTTCTTCTTCTTCTTCTCCCCCACGGCAGCCCCGGGCTGTCTTGTAACGAAGGGATCAACGGAGAAGGATGTCCATGTCCCCTTCTAAAGGCCTAAGTTCGGTGGTCTTAGGCAAACCTACAAGAAAGAAGGGGGGGGGGGGGAGTCAGTATGATGTAAGTTAAAAAGTATGGTATTAATTGTTCGGGAAAAGACCTTACCATGAGAACGGGCCTCTCATCGGCCCTTCGAAATCCTGTTCCATGCGCGCTCGGAATAGGTCATTTGTGTGCAGATGCCCTCGATCTACTCATTTAGCCGGGGGACCGCATTTGGAACTCGGGCAACAGCTGCGCAACCACAAGTATGAATGAGAAGAAAGAAAATGAAGATAAAATTGACACTTAAGGAGAGACTGCACTTACGAGATGCATTCCACTTCTCAGGGAATGACATAAACTCGGGAGGGATCAAGTCTTCAGTCCTCACCCGAACGAAGCGTCCCTGCTAGCCCCGGTCTCGATCTTCATCAATTCTCGAAAAAGGGGCCTTGTTGGCCCGCGAATGAGCTTGATTAGTCCCACTCGGAAAATTCGAGGACTGTATAAACGGAGTATATGATCGATGGTGAACCGACAAGACTCAGTTATTTTCATGAAATAACGAAGGAGGATCATGATCCTTCATACAGACGGATGCATTTTCCCGAGACACACCTCGTATCTCTTACAAAAATCCAAAACAACCGGTTCCACCGGTCCCACTGTGAAGGAGTAAGTGTAAACACGTAAGTGCCACTCCACGTGGCTAGTAATGATGTCCTCGGGCCCAGGGACTACAACATCCTCACCTTCTCGATTACAGTCCCTTCGGACCACGGGAAGGACGTCTTCGGCAACGTAGCATATGTACCTTGATGCTCCTTCACCCCCATCCTGTTTGCATGAGGTTTCTCGACCTTAAAGTCGTCTACAGTTGAGTAGGACCTGGGAATAAACATCTTCAAGGGAGGCTCGGGGGACGGTTTATCGACAGCCACCTCGGGAGCAGCCGTTTCGAGGGCAACCGCCTCAGTACCGTCGACCGGTTGAGAAGATGAGGAGATAACTTGTTGAGGAACAAATTTAGATGTTTTAGACATTGTTATCTGGAGAAGTTTGAAGATTTAAAAAAGAATATGAAGGTTTGAAAGAACGAGTTCGAAGGATGAAGAACAAAATATGAAGTTTTGAAGGAAGTCTAGGCAAAAACCTGGAAATCAGTATGAAGATTTAAGGATCAAAAGATGAAGGTATGGAGGTCTGAAAGAAGTTTGATGATGGCCGGAGAGCTCGAAGGTAAAAGCTTGGTCGAAAAATAGGAAAAAAAAACAAAGGATGGAAGTTTTTATAGGGAAGCAGGCGACGCTTCGCATTCGGAGGCAACCAACTGATGATTGACACGTCTATGAGGTCAGAACGACGCGACTGATGGGATGTTTCGACTCCTTTGTCGTAACGTACGGAGGAAGGAACTGGAGAACATCTATGGCTTTCCCACCGTTTCGGCAAACCTACTCTCTAAGAAACGAGGGATTATCTGTATAAGGGTAAAACCGAGGGTGGAGAATACCCCGATTTCCCGGTGAGACAAAATGAAGCAAGCACATGACTGCAGGGAATCGGAATCGAAGCCAGGAGCCTCTCGCATCAAGGCCCGAGCAAAACGCATACCCTCAGAGCCATCGAGACCACGCCCCCGGGTCCGGTTCGAGTTCCAAGACCTCGGAAACATTATTGAACGACCATGCACGATTAACAAAGGTTGTGATATCTGTATCCAAATGGATATCACGTTGTGAATCTCGACTCGTATCAGCGGTAGATCAGTGATTAGCGAAAAGGAAGATTTTTACCGAGCCTGGACCCACTATCAACATTGGTTTGACATTTATTCTATCTTTTATTTGCTTATCAAACGTCATTAATCATTTGTATTGAATTAATCCGCATATTCTTAAAACTACGTATAAATTCAATTGTTATCCATTTTTAAGGGTAAACAAAGCACATGAGTGTAAAATATTGAGTTCAAAGTAATTATCCCTTGGAGGTCCATAAGCTTGAGCCAATATGGAGTTTAATCCCTCTGTTGTTTTCCTTTGTCAACACCTTCAAGTTTATAGAAGTCCAAGTGATTCCAGCTGCTGAACGTGCTCCCGTGGCAATGGCGGCGGTGACCAATCATTACCAGCCACCTCGCCAACATCCTCCACAACATATTCCTACACAAGAATTAGGACATCATGAAATCTTCATATAATCATGAAACTAAACTGCATTTTGGTTTATTTATTAAATCAACAACCTAATAAACAGCTTCATAGCCAAAAGTGTTGCATACCATGAATGAGTACAGAAAAAGAAACTGAAACTTCAAGTATCAAAAAGTAAAAACATTCAACCAGTGGCGAAGTCAGGAAATTCAATAAGGGTGTTCAAATTTGAAACACCCTTTGCCAGCGGACTATCCAAGGGTGTTCAAAGTCTATTTTCTTTTAGCAATAACAAGTGAAATCTTACCTTCTACACAGTATAATTTTCAGCGAAGGGTGGTCAACTCATAGCTTCGCACCTGGCATTCAATGCTTACAAGTTCAATTTAAAGTTTCCATTTGGTAATGACAATGACAGGGAAAGACTTTTTCTTGTTGCTTGGCTTTTGCACAGAAGAACGAAAAGAGAAATCAAAGATCTCTAGTTGGGCCATAAATACTAGCATGCAAAGGAAAGTTGCCCAACAATGTGTGTCTTAATTTTATAGTAGAAATTATAGAGAACATTGGAATACCTTCAGTCAATATAGGAACCGAAAAAAGAATAGGTTTGGCAATTTACATCTTGCAGTGCTAAACATAAATCAGAGTATAATACTTCCTGATATGCTAATATCTGTATATTTTCTACCCAATACTAACAGAGCATTCACGTCCTTATGCGACAACTTATTAGATTACATCAACTGCCACCTTTGTGCACGGACAGCTTACCCTTCTATAAGAAAAGGATCAAATTTACCGTTCGTTATACTTTCTATCTAAAAATACCCCTGCTGTTATACAATTGGATCAAATATACCCTTTCTCCGCTAAGATTGTCCAATGTGGACGAGGAAACGTGATCTAATTGTATAACAGCAAGGTATTTTTAGACAGAAAGTATAACGGAGAGGGTAAACTTGATCTTTTTCTCGTAGCAAACTGACAAATTTGAGCCTTTTCCCTATATACGATGGCAAATATTTTGAAAGAGAAACAAAAACAAGGGCATAACTTACCTTTGTCAGTATTCTTTTCTCAAGTATGTGGTAGCGTCGCTGCCAAATTCTCTGTCCAACCATTGTAGCAACCAAAACACTGTAAAACATGCCTAAGATGGCAAACACTGCTAGCACAATTACAGCTACGATTAATAATACCGGTATCCCTGATTCACCTTCACCTCCAAAGCAATTCCCACATTCACATTCTGTGCAAGAATGAGTCTCGGAGCAACATTCACATGTCGTATTCGAACAATTCTCTGAGCATATGTTACAATCGACGCAGATATAAGTTGTACCTGTACGACGCGTATGACAATCTGCACACATTCTGCAATGATAGGAAAAAGTAAACAGTATCAAACAAACTCCATTTCCTCAAATGTAGCATGCCAAAAAAAGAAAAGGATCAGAAAGAAAAAACAATTTTCCAGCAAGTATTTACGAGATGTTAATGCAAAAGATCTAAAAGAAACTAAAATACTAAAGAGGCAACGACAATCAATCAAAAGATTCTTTAGTGTTTTATTTCGTTGTGATGTTACAAAATTAGCTACCAACTTGTATCCAGTGCAGTATTAAGGTTACTATGATCTGGATGAAAATAGTCTATCGGAAACAGCCTCTCTACCCCGGGGATAAGGTTTGCATACACACTACCCTTCTCATACTCCACTAGTGGGATTTTACTGGGTTGTTGTTGTTGTTGTTGATCTGGAAGAAAATAATGAAAGTTAGAATAACATAAAACACATTATTTGTACCCATCGCAAGAGCAACAAGACGCTGCATTCTGGCAGGGCTGACCCAAATCATCGCGCACACTTTCATCAAAGCAAGTTAAGAAACAACCAGATATGCCCATCAATACGAAAAACAACAGTGCCCCTGCACAAAATCCAACCAATAGCAATAAAATTAACTCTAATCATTTCTGAATCTCTATATACTGGAAATAGTAGAGTCGTAATTTCGGATAATTTGAAGGGGAGCCTTGGCGTAACTGGTAAAGTTGTTGCCATGTGACCAGGAGGTCACAGGTTCGAGCCGTGGAAATAGCCTCCTGCAGAAATGCAGGATAAGGCTGTGTACAATAGACCCCTGTGGTCTGGCCCTTCCCCGCCCGCGCATAGCGGGAGCTTATAGCACTGGGTTGCCCTTATAATTTCGGATGATGCACTATATGCATCTTAAGAAATATATGCATCAAGTACTCACGCCTCTTTCATCACGATTGTTCCTACTGTTTTCTATTTCATTTCTGTTTGTTTCAGTTGGTCTTTTTTTTTAATATAACCGAGAAGTTCCTGAGTTAGCTCCTCCAATCCCAACTGTACTTACAACTTCAAAACTCGGGGGCAGCGTGAGCCTGCCCCTCTACCATTCTCCCAGTTAAATACTAAGCTTTAGTCAGTGACAAAATTGAATTCGTGGTGTGTGCCTAACCCTCACTTTATGTATTACGTCCTTACCATTGAACCAAAGCCCTGGGGTTTAAAACTTTGGAATAACAAAGTAAATATTGCTTATCACATATTCTTCCATCACTCCCTAACCAAATCTTATTTACCAAGGCGACTAAATAAGACACAGAATCCTAAAACCAGCAGGGAAAATCAGGTCTTTGGGGCCTATTGGTTCCGAAGTAATATGTTAACATGGATAGGTAACAACTGTATCTAACATGTGGCCGTTTTGTACATCAATCTGGATTGGTCATCCAGTTGGAAAAAAAAGAATATTAAGCAGACAAAGAATATTAAGCAGACAAACTAACGCTTCGACATACATACATAAATAAAAATGCTGATAACTAGTGCGAATGAATATGTTTTACCGCATATGTAGTAGAAGCTTAGTTCGCTACCAAACCCATAATGCAAACGAAGCCAAGACTTGTGGTGTGTATCAATCATATATACTAAATATCCCAGTGAAGCTATAACCTGCAACACAGAAGGTTAGTGATCGATTGACGATATTGTCCCCAGTACTATTTAAGTAAATATGTAGAAATGATGAAAAAAACTGTAAAGAGGGCAGCCCACGTACAAGCTGAACAGCGAGAAAGATGACCAAAATGTCTGTGGTCACAAAAAACCGAAATTTTAAGGTTCGCCATTTTCTATGAAGATCGTTAACTTTCAAGTAAAAGGGAGCCTCGCAAGTCGTACAATGGGCAAATGCAAATCCTTCCTGTAAAAAGACAAGCTTTATGAGTCTTTAGTAAGAAGTGATCCGCCGGCAGTTGCTGCCTTTGCCTATAATGATGCAAAGGCCATTAACTAATTGAATACTTGGTCTAGTGCAGGTTCAGTATGCAAGTTGAACAAATCAAAGCAATTTGATTCCTAATCATACTCTTTAAAGAATCAATACATGTCTAACAAGTCCAAAGTTATGGGAAAGCTCAGGCTAAAACTTCTGACGAACAAACGATCTGAAAATATACCTTCACAGCACGCCATTGATCAAGGCATTCTCGGTGAACATACTTTGATGTACCCTTGCACTTACACGGTGCAATAAAATCCATGCCTAAAACGGAAAAAGTTAAAACAATCATAAGTATCTTGCTTCTCATGCATCGATAAATTCATTATCCAAAAAAATTACTAATATGCTTTGAACATAATAAACAAGGGACAAACTCAACAAGAATCATTCAGTAAAAGACATTATCTGCATACAATAACCAAAGAAGAATTTAACAAGAAGCATTGACCAAATGATAATATGCTAACAACTCCTTTTTATCAAGATGTTTTTCCCTTCATTCATTTGATCTGAACAATTTCTATCAATCAATCAACTTTTTTACCTCAACTGCAAATCAAGTATTTTTGTTTTTTCCCATAAATAACCCAAATTACTTAGGCTCGACTTTTATCATAGTTCGACTAATTCTTTATGAACTTTAACCTACGGCAACCCTCCTCCTTTAACCTACTGCTAGCCTCCTCCTTTAATGAGACTTGGAATAAGCTATGATCTGTGAATATATGTTGAGTTCAATCTGACTATTTCGAATAGAATAAAAGATGTGTAATATATTACACAATGCAACTAACCATCTTCAAACCAAACTGAGAGTACCACAACAAAACAAACACCACATCTTCAAACACCCCTCCCCTCCCC
>ML323520.1:0-85818 GCA_005239505.1 Nicotiana paniculata | reverse complement strand
CCCACAAAACCCCCACATGTAAATTTTCGTTCAGTTTAGCCTCTTAGTTCCTGAGCCGAGTGTCTATTGAAACAACCTCTCTACCTCGTATTGTTCAGCCTCTTAGTAATACAATAACTGCACTTGGGCTAAAACAATTTGGCCAACCCGGTTACTCAGTCCCTATGCCGGTGGAAAATAGCAGGTACTCAACAGTTTGCCGAGCAGCTGAGTACAAGTTGGTCCAAACATCACCGTTGTCTAAAGTGAGGGGACCCACATTTGAAAGATGCAGAAGCAGAACCCACTCAATTAAACCATAATGAAACTACCTTATACACATTAAAAATCAAACAAGAATCCAAATAATACACACAAACCAACAAATATTTCAAGCAAGAATTGAATTATATTTTCACAAACCCATGAACTAAACAATGAAGGGGTAATTAAAAAAAACTCACCATCACTTTCAAGGCAAATACGGCATTGAATTTGGTCAACATTTCCAGCTTCAAGGTCAACTTTGCTGGGTTTGTAGATCAGAGGAGGTACTAAAGAAGAAGAAGAATCAAAATGATGAGCCATTTCTTTTGATTTTTTCTTTTTCCTCTCCAATTATCAACAGAAATAGATAAAGAAACTGTACTTAGATAAATTGACTTCATCTTCATCGTCAAGAAATTATAACAGAACAGAGAAAAGAGAATTCCTCGCAAAGTCGTTAAAATAATGTTGAATAAACTATAACCAAGTAGACAAAATAATCTTACAATAAAGTCAATTGCAAAGGTATTTAATAGATTGACTATTACATACAATATCTATATTATTCAAAAAAATTATTTGATAAATAATATAGAGCCAGAATTTGAAGTTTATTTTTTCAGAAATTCAGCACTTTTAATATACTGAATTTTAAATTAATAACTTATATATATTTAATGGATTCTTTGTTGGGTTTTTAAGCTTGGTTTAGCTTAATTTTAAAGGGTGTTTGGATTTGCTTATAAAAAGTAGCTTTTAAGCTAAAAATCAAAAGTCATAAGCGGGTAAAACTCAACTTTTGGCTTTTGGCTTATTTTTCTAGGTTTTATGCCTAAAAGTAAGTGCTTTTAAGCACTTTTTATCATTACCAAACAGCACACAAACTAAAAAAGTGCTTAAAAGCCAATAAGCACTTAAAATAAGTCAATCCAAACACCCTCTTAAGCTTGGTGTAGCTTGAAGAGTGAATGGGAAATGGATAGAAAATAAAATATTTGAGTTTCCCTTCTTGGCAAAGGGACATTGTCCCATATTGGAGGAAGAAAAAACTTTTGATGGGTATATATACAATTGCTCTTCTTCTAGCTCTTAAAGAGTTAAGAAGAAGGCAAGCCTCGAACCCTTGTCGCTCGCTCGACTTCGATTTCGGATCGGATTCGGTCAAAGATTGATTGATTATTCTTTTCGGACAAAATGTTTTTTAATTAATTTTATTAATTAACGAAAGTTCAATCCGGAATAACCTGCGACCCGAACCGGTCCGGTCCGTTTTCTTTCCCGGATTATTTTAAATCCTTGTGTTTCGGCTTCGGCCTCGAATTTGGATTTGGTCAAAGATCGATTGATTGATTAATGTTTTTGGATAAAATTCCTTTCAATTATTTAATTAATTAACAAAAATTCAATCCGGAATAACCCATGACCCGCGACCCAGCCAGGTCCGGTCTGTTTTCTTTTCCGGATTATTTTAATTTCGTTTGTTATTTCCCGCAATAGTTTTGTCCCACCTGTTCCAACAGTTATGGTTGTTTCTGAAAAGTTTCATACCTTTTTAGAAACAGTGCCAAATGGTCTATAAATATTCCTTGAATCCCAAAATCTTTACTTACTAAATTTTTTGATCTTCTTCTTCTTCTTCTTCTTCTTCTTCTTCTTCTTCTTCTTCTTCTTCTTCTTCTTCTTCTTCTTCTTCTTCTTCTTCTTCTTCTGCATATAATTTTCCAGTGCGTTTTACGAACATTGAGTGGTTCGAAGTTCACCGAGGTTTTTGGTACCAATATGCTGGTGAGTTAAATCATTCTATCCTGGGAGGACAATATTCCAACACCTCGAGTACTTGAGGAGAATAATTTATTAAGGACACACTGTGCATTCACTGGGCTCGATTTATTCCTATACTGTTTTTCCAGAATTTATTTCGTTAAACTAGTTCTACTAACTTTCTATTTCTGTTTCTATTTCAAAAGTTTAATGGTTTTATTGTTTATTACATCAATACAGTTTGGCTAACAAACATAAGGAAATTATTTTATTTTATTATGTATTCTGTTTGTGGAGATTAAAACATGTGTGGTTTTCTACTCCTTCTGAATTTTACTATTTTGATTTGAAGATATAAAAACTTCATCAGAGTATTGAAACTTAGAAAACGATTTGAAAAACATAAAAACTTCATCGTTTTCTTTGAAATAGTATATAAAAACTTTGGTTTTTATTTATCATACATATTGTTTATTGTTAATTACAGTATTTTTTATTGTTCTGATTTTTCCATTAACTGAACTCTTCTGTTGTTGACAGTGAGAAATGGAAATTGATAACGGAAATTTTTCTACAACTGTTATGGCAACGACGATAGCTTCGTCAAGCCGGACTGTTCTTCCATCGGCCGAGAAACCGGAGAAATTTTCTGGAGCCAACTTCAAAGGATGGAAGCAAAGGATGTTCTTCTGACTTACCACACTTGGTATGCAGAAATTCACCAATGAAGAACCTCCAGTGCCTGCTACGGACATGCCGGACAATGAGAAATTCATGATTGTTGAGGCGTGGAAACAGACAGATTTTCTTTGCAAAGGCTATATCTTAAGCGCTTTAGAGGATGACTTGTACAATGTGTACAGTGCGATGAATACTTTGAAAGAATTATGGAACGCACTTGAGAAGAAGTACAAGACTGAAGATACATGCTTGAAGAAGTTCGTGGTTGTCAAGTTTCTAGACTATAAAATGATAGACAACAAAATTATGGGAACCTAAGTTCATGAGCTTCAACTTATTTTTCACGACCTTATTGCTGAAGGTATGGTCGTGAATGAAGCATTTCAAGTGGCTGCAATGATTGTAAAATTGCCTTCTTCATGGAGAGATTTCAAGAACTATCTTAAGCAAAAGCACAAAGAAATAAAGTTGGAAGATCTTTTGATACGTCTCGAGATTGAGGAAGACAACAAAACAGTCGAGAAGAAGTCTCGTGGAAATTCAATGATCATGGGAGCTAATATGGTTTAGGAGACTGCTCCAAAAAGTAAGAAGAGGAAAAGGTCTCATGGACAGACTAAGAAGCAGAACAAAAGAAATTCAAGGGAAACTACTACAATTATGGAAAAGTTGGTCACAAAGCCCCTGATTGTCGTCTCCCGAAAAAAGATAAGAAGAAGGGACAGACCAGCATAGTGGAGAAGAATAATGACATTGATGATTTGTGTGCAATTCTTTCGTAATGCAACCTAGTTGGAAATCTGAAAGAGTGGTGGATTGACTCTGGAGCCACTCGACATGTTTGTGCTGTCAAAGAAGCATTTACGACTTACTCTACTGCTGGTCTCGAAGAAGATATTTTCATGGGACATAATGCAACAACCAAGATTGAATGTGACGACCCAAGGGGTCATTTTATAAAATTTGACTCCGTTCCATGCTTAATAGCCATAAAAAAGACTAAAATTAAATATCTCAATTTGTGTGCGCAGTCCGGGCGTGAAACCAGAAAGCTTTTATGTGAAAATATGAGAAATAGTGATTTTTAGAATTTAAATTTGATAAAAGTTGACTTTGGTCAACACTTTGAGTAAACGGACCCGAATCCATATTTTGACAATCCCGGGAGGTCCGCGGTAAAATATGGGACTTGGAAGTATGCCCGGAAATGAATTTCGAGGTCCCAAGCCTTAGAAATCAATTTTTGAAAGAAATTGTTTTACTGAAATGTTCATGAATTAAAGAAAAGAAATAGTGCTAAAATCATTGGTATCGGGTCCGTATTTTGGTTTCGGAGCCCCATACAGCTTTGTTATGATATTTAGAGGTTAACTGTGAAATTTAGTGGAAAACGAAGTTCGTTTGACGTGATTCGATCATCCGGTTGAGAAATTATGAACTTTAAGAGTTGTTGAAAATAATGAGTTTTGAGGTTTAATTCATAGATTACATGTTATTTTCATGATTTTATCGCACGATCAAGTCTGTATGATGTTTTTAGACTTGCGTGCATAATTTGTTTAGAGCCCTGAGGGCTCGGGTGAGTTTCGGATAGGCCAGGGGGTATTTTACACTTGAAAATAACTGCTGGTTTTTCATTTCTGGTGTCTAGGTATTTTGTCTTGTGCGATCGCATAGGAAAGTCCGTGATCACACAGAGTAAAGAATTTGGTGTACCGACCCGACCGGTCTTTTTGAGCTCTAGCGCGTCGTTCAGCGATTTGAGGCCGTGAGCAGCTTCGTTTAAGGTATTATGATCCGTGAGCATGGTCGGAATTGAATTTCAGGAAGTTTAGAGTTGGTTTGGAAAGAAAATTCTCATTTCAGAAGCCTTAAGTTGGTGAAATCAACTAAGATTGGAATCTTGAGTAAACGATCTCCGAATCAGGATTTGAAGGTTCCAGCAGGTTCGTATGATGATTTCGGACTCGGGTGTATGTCCGAATCGGGTTTTGGATAACCCGGGAGCGTTTCGGCGTATATTATGGGAGTTAGCATTTTAGAAGGATTTCATGAATCTGGGGTTGGAGTGCATATCAGTGAGGTTGATGTCCGTTTGGGATTCCGAATCTGGGAATAGCTCTGTATGGTGATTCTGGAGTTGGGAGCGCGATCGGAAGTGAATTCCGATGTCCAGAGGTCATTTTGAAGTCATTTGGCTAAAGATAGAAATTTGAAGGTTTTTGAGAAATCCGGCCGGAAGTGGAAGTTATGATATCGAGGTCGGAATGCGATTCCAAAAATTGGAGCAGGTCCATAATGTTGAATATGACTTGTGCGCAAAATTTGAGGTCAATCGGACGTGATTTGATAGGTTTCGACAACGGATGTAGAAGTTTGAAATTCTAAGTTCTTAAAGAATTGGATTGAGTGTGATTCGTGTTTTTGGCGTTGTTTGATGTGATTTGAGGGCTTGAGCAAGTCCGTGTCATATTATGGGACTGATTCATGTGTTTGGACAGGGTCCCGGGGGTCTCAGGTGTGTTTCGGGGTGGTTTCGGGTCATTTAGGAGTGATTTGTTGTTGCTGGTTTCTGGTGCTGCTGGTGTCCTATGCGATCGCAGCCTTAGTTCTGCGATCGCGGAGAAGAAATTGAGGGGCGAATATTTTGGCCTATGCGATCACGGGTGCTGGTGTGCGATCGCGGTGAAGGGCTGGGCAGGCTTGTGCAATCGCATGCGGGGAGCTGCTATCGCGGAGAAGGAATTTGGAGGGATGTTGGTTGGCCTAAGCGATCGTAGGAGGTGCAATGCGATCGCGGAGAAGGCTGGCCTATGCGATCGCGAAGGCATTTTCGCGATCGCGGAGAGGAAAGATCTGGGCAGTGTTATTTAAAACGGGATTTTTGGCAATTCTCTTTTATTTTTCAAAAGCTATGGACGAATTTGGAGAGCTTTTCAAGAGGGATTTCATCACGCTTCAGAGGTAAAAGTATTCTACCTATTTCTAACATTAATACAAAATTATTACATGGTTTTGATGTGAGAATTGGGGGAAAATTTGAGGAAAATTTGAAAGAAACCTAGAATTTGGTAAATTTTACTTTAGCAACGAATTGAACTTAATTATTGGGGTAAGTTGTATAAATGCATTAGTAAAGCTTCAGGTTGGGTTCTTCTTCAAGAAATTTCGGATTTCGGGCACGTGGGCCCGAGGGCATTTTGGTCATTTCTCCGAGCGGGGTTGGGAAAGTATATAATCTGAATTTATTGTGAGTATTAGGATGAATTTTCATTGCTTTGTCATTTATGTGGTAGTTTCAGAGTATTGCGCGTCCGTTGGGGTCATCGGAAGGGATTGGAAGCCGGTGTTGGAATTTCGGAGCGAGGTAAGTCTCCTTTCTAACTTCGTGAGAGGGAATCGTCCCCCTAGGTGAATTAATTCAATACATGTTATTATCTTCGGGGGATACGTACGCACGAGGTGACGGGAGTCCGTGCGTAGCTACTATAATGCCATGTCCGGGTAGCCTAGGACCCACTAGCATGCTTTATGTGTGTACTGTAACCCTGCCTGTAATATTAAACTGCTAATATGACCAAAAAACGTAATTGAATGTTTAAAAAGAGAACTAGAGTTCATATTGTTAACCTTCTAAAAGAAATTTGTTTCCGCATTGAATATATGTGCACCTGGACTGGATTGTATCATGGAGTACTACTAAACTGGACAAATGCGTTTCAAAAACGAAGATTCCAAAACCTATATCTCATGTTTCTTTTAATAAAGACTTTACCATTTTCCAGAGAAAAACGGTTTTCTTGATAAAATACGAATTTATTATGTGGATATGTGTAACTTTGGGTGCCTGAGTCGCTTGAGTAATTCGCGAGCAGGAAGACCCTGTATTTGTGTATGTATTCTTATGAGCACCTGAGTCGCATGTATGATTCGTGAGCAGGCTAGCCGTGTTATATTGAGAGGTGCACTTTTGGGACGGGCCGGTTGATCCCTCGGCAGTGCACAGAGAGGATTATTATATTGAGAGATGCACTTTTGGGACGGGCCAATCGATCCTTCGGCAGTGCATAGAGAGATTGAGAGGCGCACTTTTGGGATGGGGCGATCGATCCTTCGGCATTGCGTAGAGAGATTGAGAGATGCAATTTTGGGACGGGCCGATCGATCCTTCGGCAGTGCATAGAGAGATTGAGAGGCGCACTTTTGGGACGGGCCGATCGATCCTTCGACAGTGTGTAAAGAGGTTGAGAGATGCACTTTTGGGACGGGCCGATCGGTCCTTCGGTAGTGCATAGAGAGGTTGACTATCTTATGACTCCGGCCGGTTGTCTTACCCTTGTGTGCGCATGACTATTTGGTATTATTCTATTGGTATTGGCTTGACATGTATTTGTGAAAAAGGATGTACATTATTGTTTATTCTCAGTGGTTACCTGGATTTCTGTACTTGATATGTACTCGTTGCTCACTGTCTTACATGTCTATTGTATTTCATCATATTCTATCATATGTTGTATTGTTAGACCTTAGTAAGAGTCTAATTTTCCCCCTCGTCACTACCTCTCTGAGGTTAGGCGGGCGACTTACTGAGTACACATTATTTTTGTACTCATGCTGCACTTGCTGTGCATTTTATTGCATAGGTACTTTCATAGCAATGTGGAGGGTTCGGAGACTTAGGCGAGCTGCACCATCCGGAGGCGATCCGCAGTTGGAAGAGTCACCTTCATACTGCATTTATTCATTTTAAAATTTCCTACTCCAGTTGTATATCGGACAGGCTTGAAGTGATTGTATAACTTCATAGAAATTTCTCATGTACTTGTGACACCGGGTTCTGGGGTTGTGTTGGGATTTATTTCATTAAATTGAATTGATGTTCTGTCGTATTTAAGTTTACTAAAAAAAATTTATTTGATTATGAAATGCAAGAAAAGGCAACGATTTCGAAAATGTTAAAACTGGAAAATTATTTCACTTAATTAATGGTTTGGCTTGCCTGACCTTGTGTCCGGCGCCATCACGACCTTAGGGATTTTGGGTCGTGACAACGTGGTATTAGAGCGCTAGGTTCCCGTAGGTCTCACGAGTCATGAGCAAGTCTAGTAGAGTCTTGCGAATCGGTACAAAGACGTCTGTACTTATCTTCGAGAGGCTACAGGGCTGTTAGGAGTATTTCCCTTCTTGATGCTTAATCGTGCGAGTTGATTCCTTTGAGGCTTATGCCTATGTTCATTCCTACTCAATCTTAGGCGTCGCGGAGCGCTTGCTACGGATCAGGAGTTTGAGGAATGGGAATGGTGCTACGAATGTTATTCGAGATGCTTCCAGGTATAAATAGTCGTGGTTGTTGTTATGGCCCTGTGAAAGGGTAATATGATGTTTCGGCTCAGTAGTTGTGATTCTGGGAGCCTTAAGGTTGTGCTCGGGTAGTGATGGTGGTTGCAATTGATTGTCGCGTGGTGTCTATATGATGATAGAACGTTTTCTCGTATGTTGGGGAAGATGAATGGTTTGAAGGGAGGTCTTCTCAGAGTATGATTTCGAGATTTCAGTGCTTTTGTTCCGGCAGAGGGAAGGCATTTGGAGTATGAATGTGGATTGATAAAGTAGTAACACTTGGTGTCTTCAAGCAAGATGGGGTATGCACATGTGACGTGTAGTCGTTGTCATTGATCGAATGGAATGTGTTAGGTTTGTCGGTGCTATGGTTTCTTCGATTGCGTAGGGTCAGAGTATTCAGATGAAGTATTGAGGAATGCGGTTGGCAAGGAATGATCCTGGAATGAAGCAGGGCTTAGGATGGGGTATTGAGGTCGCAGAGAGCATGCATTTCAGCGTCGGTGGGAGGTGTCAGCAGGTGATTTCTACAGGTGGGTTGTCTTCTGAGGATAGGTTAGCAATGGCGGGGTTGGCAGGTTCTGTGAGGAGTCATAGTGGCTAGTGGCTAGTCTATATGAGATATAATGTGTGAATGATGCTAGAGAATGCGAGTATTTGGGGAGTGCTAGCAAGAGAATTTGGAAGGTTTGGATGGATTGGCTGAGCTAGATCGTGTTATCAAAGGAGGAAGGATCTCAGCATTGTCTAGAGTGGTGCAAGGAGTAGCTTCGGGTTAAGTGGGGGATTCCCACCATCTGCAGTTGGGTTGTAGGATCGTCTTCGCATGGGGTTGAGGATTGTCGGCATGTTGGCAAGTTATTTCAGCTAAGGAAAAATGAGTAAAATGGTAATTGTGCGTAGGATTTGATGAATATGTACAAAAGTTGGTCCTGTCAGGTTAGGGATAGGCTTTGGAAGATTCAAATTTGCTTAAGGCATGGGCGAGTTGTAAGGTTAGTGACTCAGTCACGTGTTTCATTGAAAAAGGTATTCCTGTGCTAGGAGAGCCTTGGGGATTGATTGTATTCGGGGCCGGTCAGAGTGGGTGACTCTTAATAGTGGTCCTAGTGAGTTCAAAAGTTAAAGAATGCTGCAATTAAGGATTTCAGGCAGCAGTATGATCGGGAATCGAGCTTTTGCAGAGTAATCTCTAAGAGGAATGAGGACGGTTGGAACGTTCTATGATATGTTTCAGTATACAAGATGACATTGGAGGAGGGAGAGAAATAGACTCTGGATTGAACAAAAGAATTATTAGAAGAGTATGAGACGGGTTGCGGGATTTGGGCAGCGTAGTCCCATGAATCAAGGTCACTCGGGATGAGTGACGGTTGAGTTTGCTATGGGTTGGATAAAGTTGTTATTATTCCTGAGAAAATTGAAGATGAGTAAAAGAAGATAGATTGATTAGCCATAGTTGAACTGGCATATTTGCGGCAGTGATCAGTCCCTTTGATGTGATTTAGTTATGCATGTGGTTTGTGCCGGTGTGTGCAGGGCTTGTCGGCCGTCGTAATGGATCTCATGTGGGAGCATTTGAATGTTATGACCCGTCAGGTGTAGGCGGACCCCGGAAGGGTTATGGTGGTATAGACTACTACTTAAGGATTTTCATGATTGGGTGATAATGGGAATTTACTCGTGTGTTAAGATGGTACTCTTGAATTGAGTCAAGTAAAAATTTTCTATATGATGAAGTGTTCACCCTATTGGTGGTTCGGAAGTTGTGATGGTATTCTTGCACTACCTCGTATTCTCATATTAGGTGCGGTAAGCAGTATGTAACTGGGAGTAAAAATTGAGATTTAGGTCTGATGTTTATAAAGATGACATGAGCTCGGAAGAGCAATACAAAGTGATTTGAAAGTTCAGAGTAAGCTGGTGTTATCTTCAATGTCACCTGAGATTGGTATTCGGTGAATGAGGCTTTGTACCTTGGTCCTGGGTTCTCGATGTGTTTTGTGGCCTTAGTGTGGTCGGTGTTATGGATGGGCAGACTTGTTTCCTTGTGTGGAAGGTCGTGGAAGCATGACCGCGAAAATATTGTGTAAAGTATGACATGTAGTTACTTGATGGATTTCAGATTTGGACTGAGTATAAAGAAATGTAATATTGCTTAATTGAGAATTTACGCCTGGAGGGTGTTCGGTTCAGTTGATTATGGATTATGGGGTGTTAGTCCCGGTGATGATGGTTGTTCTCGTGTATTATGAAAGAAGGTGGGTTAATATGGACCCAGGCAAAAGCTATTAGCTTAGTTGGTGCGAGTAAGGTAGCTCGATGTTTGTGGATGGATTTAAATATGATTATGGGCTCCGTATAAGCCAGTCATGTTCCTCTCAATAGATCTATTTTCATGGAAAGATATTAGAACAGTGGGTGTTGTTCCGTTTTCGTCGAATTCATGTATTATTGTGATTGTGCCATGCGAGTTGTGAAACGGCTTGATAATTTCTTATGTGTTGAGGGCCCGCGTAGTGAGGATGTTATGTGAGCAGGATAGCTCTTGAGATCCAAAGTGTATATATATATATATATCGCACCTCAGTTGTGCTTGAATTTTATTGCATACGACTTTATCAGTCTCCTCAGGATGGTATTATGCACTTAGCGTGCTTGTGATCAATATTCAGTAATTTGTAATAGTGAGCGAATCAGCTCTGTATATATTTCCTTACATGAGTTTTATGTTATTTGGATCGGGTGGCACGCCTCCACGGTGATGTTATTTGGGATCGGGTGGCACGCCGCCACGGGTATGTTATTTGGATCGGGTTGTACGCCGCAACAGTGTGATGATGAGTAAGGTTCCTATATTTATTTTCTTATGTTTTAATTCCTATTTTCTGGTAAGAACTCATATTAATTGCGTGATCTGAATAGTTCCGTCCTGAGTCGTTTCTGATTATCATGTTCGAGTTATGGCCTATTGGCGCGATGTGGTATCATATGAGGCTGTTGGTCATGTTGGGGTGGTTTGTTGTCTGAGCAATTCATACTGGGTGAGACGAGATTTTTGGATCAGGGATTAGTGCGATGAGGTTATGTGAAGTGTATATTAAAGAACAAATACCATTATTCAGGTTCATACTAAAGTGATGATTCTAGTCAAGATGAGGCATTCAAGGATTTGTTAACTCTGCAGTTGAGTATGAATTTCTGCACATTTCCTCCGTTGTGGTGGTGTCGTCAGCATTATAGCTGGGTGTATGTATATTTGTTATGAGGTGCATTGGGAGCATCAGATTCGTGGAATTTTGGCTATTAAGGTTCATGGAGCGTCATTGTGGTCTGATGATGAGTTGTGCGGTGCATGGTGCTGATCCAACGAAGGTATGCGGTCATGTTCTGGTATATCGTATGGTAGTTGATACGGTGTTTATATGTTGGAACTAGGCCTGGGAGAGAAATTTCAGGTGTTTGAATGAATTCTGAGCTTATTATATGGATAAAGAAAAAATCTCCAGATTTGATCAAGCCATTGTGCTCAACTGGGTTGTGGTAGCACGGGCAGGTGCTCGAGGTGTTAAATGGTGATTTCAGATAACTCCAAAGCAGTTCTTAGCACGTTCGAGGATGAACGTCGGTTTAAGTGGGGAGAATGTAAAAATCCGACCGGTCGTTTTGTGCTCTAGCGCGTCGTTCAGCGGATTGAGTCCGTGAGCAGCTTCGTTTCAGGTATTATGATCCGTGGGCATGATCGGAATTGAATTTCAGGAAGTTTAGAGTTGGTTTGGAAAGAAAATTCTCATTTCAGAAGCTTTAAATTGGTGAAATCAACTAAGATTGGAATCTTGAGTAAACGATCTCCGAATCAGGATTTGAAGGTTTCAGCAAGTTCGTATGATGATTTCGGACTCGAGTGTATGTCCGGATCGGGTTTTGGATAACCCGGGAGCGTTTCGGCGTATATTATGGGAGTTAGCATTTTAGAAGGATTTCATGAATCTGGGGTTGGAGTGCATATCAATGAGATTGATGTCCGTTTGGGTTTCCAAGTCTAGGAATAGCTTCGTATGCTGATTCTGGAGTTGGGAGCGCGATCGGAAGTGAATTCGGATGTCCGGAGGTCATTTTGAAGTCATTTGGCTAAAGATAGAAATTTCAAGGTTTTTGAGAAATCCGTCCGGAAGTGAAAGTTTTGATATCGAGGTCGGAATGCGATTCCGGAAGTTGGAGCAGGTCCGTAATGTTGAATATGACTTGTGCGTAAAATTTGAGGTAAATCGGACGTGATTTGATAGGTTTCGGCATCAGATGTAGAAGTTTGAAATTCTAAGTTCTTAAAGAATTGGATTTGAGTGCGATTCGTGATTTCGGCGTTGTTTGATGTGATTTGAGGGCTCGAGCAAGTCTGTGCCATGTTATGGGACTGATTCATGTGTTTGGACGGGGTCCCGGGGGTCTCAGATGTGTTTCGGGGTGGTTTCGGGTCATTTTGGAGTGATTTGTTATTGCTGGTTTCTGGTGTTGCTGGTGTCCTATGCGATCGCGGCCTTAGTTGTGCGATCGCGGAGAAGAAATTGAGGGGCGAAGATTTTGGCCTATGCGATCGCGGGTGCTGGTGTGCGATTGCGGTGAAGGGCTGGGCAGGCTTGTGCGATCGCATGCGGGGAGCTGTGATCGTGGAGAAGGAATTTGGAGGGCTGCTGATTGGCCTACGCGATAGCAGGAGGTGCAATGCAATCGCGGAGAAGGCTGGCCTATGCGATCGTGAAGGCATTTCCGCGATCACGGAGAGGAAAGATCTGGGCAGTGTTGTTTCAAACGGAATTTTTGGCAATTCTCTTTCATTTTTCAAAAGCTATGGACGAATTTGGAGAGCTTTTCAAGAGGGATTTCATAAAGCTTCAGAGGTAAGAGGATTCTACCCATTTCTAAGATTAATACAAAATTATTACATGGTTTTGATGTGAGAATTGGGGGGAAATTTGAGGAAAATTTGAAAGAAACCTAGAATTTGGTAAATTTGATTTTAGCAACGAAGAACTTAATTATTGGGGTAAGTTGTATAAATGCATTACTAAAGCTTCGGGTTGGGTTCTTCTTCAAGAAATTTCGGATTTCGGGTACGTGGGCCCGAAAGAATTTTGGTCATTTCTCCGAACGAGGTTGGGAAAGTATATAATCTGAATTTGTTATGAGTATTAGGATGAGTTTTCATTGCTTTGTCATTTATGTGGTAGTTGCGAAGCGTTGCGCGTCCGTCGGGGTCATCGAAAGGGATTGGAAGTCGGTGTTGGAATTTCAGAGCGAGGTAAGTCTCCTTTCTAACTTCGTGAGGGGGAATCGTCCCCCTAGGTGAATTAATTCAATACATGTTATTATCTTCGGGGGCTATGTACGCACGAGGTGACGGGAGTCCGTGCGTAGCTACTATTATGCCATGTCCGGGTAGCCTAGGACCCACTAGCATGCTTTATGTGTGTACCTGTAACCCTGCCTGTAATATTAAACTGCTAATATGACCAAAAAACGTAATTGAATGTTTAAAAAGAGAACTAGAGTTCATATTGTTAACCTTCTAAAATAAATTTGTTTCCGCATTGAATATATGTGCACCTGGACTGGATTGTATCATGGAGTACTACTAAACTGGACAAATGCGTTTCAAAAACGAAGATTTCAAAACCTATATCTCATGTTTCTTTTAATAAAGACATTACCATCTTCCTGAGAAAAACAGTTTTCTTGATAAAATACAAATTTATTATGTGGATATGTGTAACTTTGGGTGCCTGAGTCGCTTGAGTAATTCGCGAGCAGGAAGACCCTGTATTTGTGTATGTATTCTTATGAGCACCTGAGTCGCATGTATGATTCGTGAGCAGGCTAGCCATGTTATATTGAGAGGTGCACTTTTGGGACGGGCCGGTCGATCCCTCGGCAGTGCACAGAGAGGATTATTATATTGAGAGATGCACTTTTGGGACGGGCTGATCGATCCTTCGGCAGTGCATAGAGAGACTGAGAGGTGCAATTTTGGGACGGGCCGATCGATCCTTCGGTAGTGCGTAGAGAGATTGAGTGATGCACTTTTGGGACGGGCCGATCGATCCTTCGGCAGTGCATAGAGAGATTGAGAGGCGCAATTTTGGGACGGGCCGATCGATCCTTCCGCAGTGCGTAAAGAGGTTGAGAGATGCACTTTTGGGACATGCCGATCGATCCTTCGGCAGTGCATAGAGAGGTTGACTATCTTATGACTCCGGCCGGTTGTCTTACCCTTGTGTGCGCATGACTATTTGGTATTATTCTATTGGTATTGGCTTGACATGTATTTGTGAAAAAGGAAAGTGTACATTGTTGTTTATTCTCAGTGGTTACCTGGATTTCTGTACTTGATATGTACTCGTTGCTCACTGTCTTACATGTCTATTGTATTTCATCATATTCTGTCATATATTGTATTGTCAGACCTTAGTAAAAGTCTAATTTTCCCCCTCGTCACTACCTCTCTGAGGTTAGGCGGGCGACTTACTGAGTACACATTATTTTTGTACTCATGTTGCACTTGTTGTGCATTTTATTGCACAGGTACTTTCATAGCAATGTGGAGGGTTCGGAGACTTAGGCGAGCTGCACCATCCGGAGGCGATCCGCAGTTGGCAGAGTCACCTTCATACTGCATTTATTCATTTTAAAATTTCCTAGTGGAGTTGTATTTCGGACAGTTTGAAGTGATTGTATAACTTCTTAGAAATTGCTCATGTACTTGTGACACCGGTTTTTGGGGATGTGTTGGGATTTATTTCATTAAATTGAATTGATGTGTTGTCGTGTTTAAGTTTACTAAAATTTGTTTATTTGATTATGAAATGCAAGAAAAGGTAACGATTTCGAAAATGTTAAAACTGGAAAGTTATTTCAATTAATTAATGGTTTGGCTTGCCTGACCTTGTGTCCGGCGCCATCACGACCTTAGGGATTTTGGATTGTGACATTTGGGGTCCTGTTTGGTACACTGTGCGAACGCAGCACACAGTGTGTGATCGCAGTAGTCAGCCTCCCCTACCCTGTGCGAACGCACCCCTACCCCGCGATCGCACTGCCCCAGCCCCTACCCTGTGCGAACACACCCCCTACCCCATGATCGCACTGCCCCAGCCCCTACCCTGTGAGATCGCACCCCATTTAATGTGATCGCATAGAGTCCCAGCCCAGCTATTATAAATATCGAATTAAAACCGGGCAGAACCATTTCTTCTCCAATTTTTCGAGGTTCCAGCCCTAAAAACAAGTTTTCTTCAACAATCTTTATCCCTAATTCATATGTAATCAATTTCAAATCTTGTTCTTTCAATTCCTTACTATTTTGCATCACTTTTAAAGCAAAAACAAAGAATTTTCATGGTAAAAATCTAGGATTTTGGTAGAATTAGAGAGTTTTGTAAAAATTGAATTTTTATATCAAATTAAGGTCGGATTTCAAAACTAATAGCATATTTGGGTTCGTGGGTGAATAGGTAAACGTAAGTTGGTCCGAACCCCGAGTTTAGACCAAGCGGGCCCGGGGTCGGGTTTTGACTTCTTTTGAGAAAACTTAGGAAAAATTATATTCTTCAATAAAGTTAGTTCCTTTAGCATTAGTTAATGATATTAAGTTACTTGTGATTAGATTCGAGCAATTTAGAGGTGAATTCAAAAGGAAAAGCGATAATTGAGCAGTTAGTGGCCTGCGGAATTTAGGTAAGTGTTTAGTCTAACTTTGGCTTGAGGGAATAGGACTCCCCACTTGTTTGCTATGTGAAATTCATAGGCGTGGTGTATAGGTGTGGTGACGAGTATCTATGCACCACCCAAATTAATTGTTAGACATGATTCCCCTTCCCGTTCCCAACTTAATTGATTATTGTCCTAATTCTTATATGTTCATTATTGCTTCTGTGACTATTTGGCCTTGTTGATCCGTTGTTAGATATTGTTGTGATTATTTGGAAAGAGTTTTGGTTGTTTGAGATGGTTTCCTTTTGATATGTATAATGGTTGTTGGTATTATTTTTACGAATTATATATATATATATATATATATATATATATATATATATATATATATATATATATATATATATATATATATATTCCTTCCTGGTGATTTTGTTTTGATAATATTGAGGAAGTTGTGAGAAATGCGGTCTAACTGTTTCGTAATTGTTGTTGTAAGTGTGTTAAAAATGTTGGTTGTTCTCTTGAGTTTATCTTAGTATATAAAGACTGAGCTTGATTGACAGCGTTACATTGTTTACTTATATTCTGGTTGGTTTTATTGTGAAATGATATTAGTTAAAGCTTATGAGCTATATGATTTTCTGTTTGAAATTGTGGAAATAACAGTATTGTGAAAGGCTTGGCCTGAATTATAAAAAAATTTATGAATAAATTGATATGATATGTCTGGTGGGAGTGAGTTGCACGCCGAAACAAGGAGTGATAAGGGTGGACATCTGGGATTGGCTTGCACGCCGCAACAGGAGCAATAAGGGTGATATATTTAGGGAGGAACAATAAGGGAGGACAAATGGGAGTGGGTTGCACACCGCAACAAGGAGCGATAAGGGAGGACAATTATATTTTACTGATTTTCAAAGAAAATAAAGATTTGAAAAGCTAAATGTTTATTTTTACTGTTTTGTTTTCTTGAAAAACAAAGATTTGAAACTTTCTATTTTATATTACTATATTCATATTTTGGCACTACTTTATTCAAAGATAAAGTTTGAAAACTTGGAAATTGTTTAGGATTGGTTATAGCTGAGGCCTGAAAGAGGCGGTTGTGTTACTTTATTATTGTTGCAGTATTTGAATTGATGTGTTTAGATTTCCTTCATGTTTTACAATTATTGTCTCAGATATATTTTCTTGTTCGTGTAGAATTATTTTATTGTGTTATCGTGTGTGTGTGTGTATATATATATATATATATATATATATATCATAGGTTTATTGTTAAAGCCCCGCCTTAGCCTCGTCACTACTTCGCCGAGGTTAGGCTCGGCACTTACTCAGTATATGGGGTCGGTTGTACTGATACTACACTCTGCACTCTTTTGTGCAGATCCAGGTACTAGCCAGCAGTAGAAAATTTTAGAGCAACCATCTATTTATTCGGAGACACGATGTATATCTGCCAGCATTCGCAGATCCCGAGAGTATTCTCCTATTTTTATAAAATTGTTTTAGTATATTCAGAACAGTTACACCATTTCTTTCGGCCATTATTTGTAGTATTCTTTATTAGTTCGTGGATTGTGACACCAGACCCTGGGGTATCTTAGAGTTATTTGCAAAATTAGTTCATGATCCGTTTTATTTAAATGGTTATTATTATTATTTTATTTCATTGTTGTTGGGAATTATTCTAATTAAGTTCCTTTGGAAGTTATTTATTTGTGCTTAAGTAATAAATTAAGGGAATAAATTATTCGAGTTCTAACATTGGCTTGCCTAGAAAGTGTGGTGTTAGGCGCCATCACGATCCCTGAGGTTGGGAATTTGGGTCGTGACATTGAAGGTTATGGGAAGATATTTCTGAAGATGACTTCCGGCAAGGTGTAAACACTCAACCATGTTCTTCATGTTCCTACTATTAGGAAGAATTTAGTTTCTACTTCTTTACTTCTGAAGAATGGATTCAAATATGTATTTATTTCTGATAAAGTTATTGTAAGCAAGAATGAAATGTATGTTGGAAAAGGCTACCTCATAGAGGGCCTTTTCAAACTCAATGTAATGGTTGTTGACAATATGAATACAATTTTAGCTTCTTCTTATTTATTAGAGTCAAAAGATTTATGGCATATTCGTTTAGGACATGTCAATTACAAAACCTAGCGAAAGTTAATTAATTTAGAAGTATTGCCAAAATACGAGTATAATAAATTAAAATGTGAAATATGTGTTGAATCTAAGTTTGTAAATCATCCTTATAAGTCTGTTGAAAGGAATTCAAATCCTTTAGACTTAATTCATATTGACATTTGTGATATGAAGTCGACACTAACTCGAGGTGGGAAAAAGTATTTTATTACTTTTATTGACTATCGCACTCGGTATTGTTATGTTTATTTGTTTAATAGTAAGGATGAAGCAATTGAAGCATTTAATCAATACAAGAATGAAATGGAGAATCAATTGAATAAAACGATCAAAATGATTAGAAGTGATTTGGGTGGAGAATATGAATCTCCGTTTGTAGAAATATTTTCAGAATATGGAATTATCCATCAAACTACTGCACACACACCTCAATCTAACGGAATTGCGGAAAGGAAAAATCAAACATTAAAGGAAATGATGAATTCTTTACTAATAAGTTCAGGATTACCGCAGAGTTTGTGGGGAAAGCTATCTTTACAGCTAACCAAATACTCAACAAAGTGCCCCACAACAAAACGTAATCTATTCCATATGAAAAATGGAAAAGAAGAAAACCCAACTTGAAATATTTTAAAGTGTGGGGGTGTCTAGCAAAGGTACAAATTCTTTTACCTAAAAAGGGTTAAAATCAGACCAAAAAGTGTAGATTTCATTTTCATTGGATATGCTACAAATAGTAAAGCATGTCGGTTTTTGGTTCATAAATTCGATAATCCAGAGATTCATGTTAAAACGGTAATGGAATCAGACAATGCTGAATTCTTTGAAAGAATCTATCTGTATAAAACTGAATGCGAGTCGTTAAGTGAAAGACCTAAACGACCTCGGGAAGAACCAAAGGAAAATACTCCAAGTGTATAGATCCAAGGAATAGCAAACATCAAAGAACATCTACTTCCTTTGGACTGGATTTTGTGACATTCTAGCTTGAAAATGAGCCTCAAACTTTTAAAGCAGCTATGTCGTCTTCTGATTCAGCGTTTTGAAAAGAGGCAGTTAATAGTGAGATTCAATCAATTTTGGATAACCATACATGAGAATTGGTTGATCTTGCTCCGGGAAATAAGCATTTAGGTTCGAAATGGATTTTTAAACAGAAAATAAAAGTTGATGGCACTATTGACAACTATAAGGCAAGGCTTGTTGTCAAAGGTTATAGACAAAAGGAAGGCCTCGATTACTTTGACACTTACTCGTCAGTAACGAGGATAATTTCTATTAGGGTGTTAGTGGCACTAGCGGCCGTGTATGGTCCTGAAATCAATCAAATAGATGGTAAAATAACTTTCTTAAATGGAGCATTGGAGGAAGAGAATTACATGGAACAACCTGAGGGTTTTGTGGTTCCTGGTAAAGAAAAAAAGTGTACAAACTTGTTAGGTCGCTTTATGGACTTAAACAAGCACCCAAACAATGGCATGCCAAAATTTGACCAAACAATATTGGTAAGTGGGTTTAAAATCATCGAGTGTGACAAATGTGTTTACATTAAAAATACTCCAGGTCGTGAAGTCATTGTTTGTTTATATATTTATGACATGTTGATAATGAGAAAAAGTATGGCAGATATAAATGCTACTAAGCGCATGTTGGCTAGCAAATTCGACATGAAAGACTTAGGAGTTGTTGATGTGATCTTAAGAATCAGAATTCACAAGACTCCACAAGGTCCAGCATTATCACAGTCTCACTACATTGATAAGGTACTTGATAAGTTCAAGTATTTGGATTTCAAAATTGCCAAGACTCCGACTGACGTGAGTTATGCACTTCAAAAGAATGAAGGTGAAAGTGACTCATAAATGAACTATGCAAGACTATTGGAAAGTTTGATGTATATCATGAATTGTACGCGACCAGATATAGCATGTGATGTTAGCAACCTGAGTCGGTTTACTAGTAATCCCAATCAAATACATTGATGTCAATGAAACGAGTTTTGAGGTATCTGAAACATACCCAAAATTATGCTTTGCATTATAAAAAATATCCCTCTGTGATCGAGGGATATAGTGATTCAAATTAGATCACCGGCATCTGAAGTTAAATCCACGAGTGGATATGTTTTCACAATTGGGGGTGGAGCAGTGTCTTGGAAATCATCCAAACAAACGTGCATCGCCCATTCTACTATGGAATCTGAATTCATAGCTTTAGATAAGGCCGGTGAAGAAGTTGAATGGCTCCGAAATTTATTGGAAGATATTTCATTTTGGACAAAACCTTTGGCACCTATTTGTATACGTTGTGATAGTCAACCGACAATAGGCAGGGCAGGGAGCATTATGTATAACGGAAAATCTCATCATATACGATGGACACACAATACCGTTAGACAACTCCTCTGTAGTGGTGTTATCACGATTGACTACGTAAATTCAAGAGATAACGTATCGGATCCACTTACAAAAGGCCTATCTAGAGAGGTAGTTGAAAGATCAACAAAGGGAATGGGGTTAAGGTCTAGGACAAGTCATCATGGCGGTAACTCTACCTAGCAGACTGGAGATCCCAAGAGCTAGGTTCAAAGAGATCAAACAAAGTTATGAATGACGGTTCAACATTGTCAAATAACGCAACCCATTCTCGTGATGAAGACAATGTTCAAAAATCGAGGTAAAGCACTAAGACTTTTTGATGAGTCAATAAAGCTTAAAGCTTTTTAATGATTTGCTAAGTCTGGCAGGATATGACCAAATAGTTTGTCTATAGGATTAAACGTTTAGGAATCACCTATATGAGTGTGAAGTGTAAGCTTCTTCAAGGGGAATAAAAGTAAAGGCTCATTCTATAAGCACTCATGAAACCAGGCGATGTTCATGGCTGAAAAGAACACAACCATGAGAACCATAGATGGATAAGGATTGATTGTGTGACTTATGTTGTCTAGGTATACAACAAAGCTCGACGGTTCAAACATATCAAATCTACCGATTGACCGAGTATATCCGATATAAGTTCACTACGGAAAGTTCAAAGGGAAACCTACTTATCCAGATGCAATTAATTCTTGCATGTAAAACACACACGCATTCGTGCATTCTTTTATTTTATAGCCATTGCTCATTCATGTGGGGGATTGTTGGGCTTTTAAGCTTGGTTTAGCTTAATTTTAAGCTTGGTGTAGCTTAAAGAGGGTGAATGGGAAATGAAGAAAAAATAAAATATTTGAGTTTCTCTCCTTGACAAAGGGGCATTGTCCCATATTAGAGAAAGAAAAAACTTTTGATGGGTATATATATAATTGCTCTTCTTCTAGCTCTTAAAGAGATAAGAAGAAGGCAAGTCTCGCACCGCCGTCGTCATCGCTCACTCGGCTCGGTTTCAGCTTCAGCTTGGGCTTCGGCTTCGGATGGCTTCAGCTTCGGCTTCTTCGGATTTGGATTTGGTCAAAGATCGATTGATTGATTAATCTTCTTGGACAAAATTCCTTTAATTATTTAATTAATTAATGAAAATTCAATCCGGAATAACCCATTACTCGCGACCCCACCTGGATCCGGTCCGTTTTCTTTCCCAGATTATTTTAAATCCGTTTGTTGTTTTCCGCAATATTTCTGTCACACCTGTTCAAACAACTATGGTTGTTTCTGAAAGGTTGCAAACATTTTCAAAAACAATGTCAAATGGTCTATAAATATTCCTTGAATCCCAGAATATTTACTTACTAAATTTTTTGATTATCTACTTCTTCTTCTCCACAACATTTTCCAGTGTGTTTTACCACCATTGAGTAGTTCGCGAGTTTTGCTACCAATACGCTGGTCAGTTAAATCGTTCTATCCTGGGAGGATAATATTGGAACACTTCGGGTACTTGAGGGGAATAATTTCCTTAAGAACACACTGTGCATTCAGTGAGCTCGATTTATTCATATACTATTTTTTCAGAATTTATTTCGTTAAACTGGTTCTACTAACTTTCTGTTCTGTTTCTATTTCAGAAAGTATAATGGTTTTATTGTTTATTACAGCAATACAGTTTGACTAACATTCTTAAGATAAATAAATTTTGGACTTAAACTACTAAGTTCCATTGAATTATCTATATTTATCTACACTATATTAAAAGCACGGAGCCTTTTATCCTTTAAAAATAGAGTTCACGTCGGATAAAATTGTAATTGTTATGTAATTATTTTCCTAATATCTATAACTTTAAAATTAACTAAATTTTACTTATTAAATACTTCGTTATTTGAATTATGTAAAAGCTCCTAATATCTAGGAATCTAAATTTGAACAGGGTTTTTCTTAAAAATTTCTTATTTACATTTTTTACTATTTTCCTTAAATCTGACTTTCCACGTTTCTAAGTTATTGACATTTCCACGTTTCTTTAAATCTTACTTTTCCACGTTAGGAATGGTAATGTAATGAAAATATTTTTTCCTATAACAGAACTCTTGTCTATCTTTTACAGAGTTCTACTTTGTGGCTAAGATATTTTACCTTATAAATAGAGAGGTTTTACCTCATTGTAAATTATCCTAAAAATTCAATAAGAATTCTCTTTCTCTCTTTCTCTGCAATATTTTCTTCTTCTTCTTTTATTGTTTTATAACACGTTATCAACACGAGATTCTACCGTCTCAAGAAGCTCTTTGAGAAGATTAAGGTATAATTTTTCTCATCTTTTTAATTATAACTGACATTATGAAAAGAAATTTCGTTGCCCTTGAAATTTCGGGCAAGAACTATATGATATGGATGTTGGATGCTGAAATCCATTTAAATGCAATGGGTCTTGGAGACGCCATTAAAGACAAAAATAAAGCATCTACCCAAGACTGTGCTAGGCCTTGATTTTCTTGCGCCATCACCTTGATGAAGGGTTGAAAATTAAATATCTCACAGTCAAATATCCACTTATTTTGTGGAATGACTTAAAGGAAAGATATGACAACTTAAAGTTAGTCACTCTTCCACAAGCAAGATATGATTGGGCTCATCTGAGGCTCCAAGACTTTAAGTCTGTTTCTGAATATAATTCTGCAATGTTTCAGAATTACTTCTAAATTGAAACTCTGTGGAGATACTATCACTGACTATGATATGCTTGAAAAAATATTCACAACGTTTCATGCTTCCAATATGGTCTTGCAACAACAATGCCGGAAGAAAGGTTTCAAGAAGTACTCTAAGTTGATTTCTCTTCTCCTTGTGGCTGAGAGAAATAATGACTTGTTCATGGGAAATCACGAAAATCGACCCACTGGGTCTACACCATTGCCTGAAGTGAATGAGGTGTATTCCCATTATGCCAAACGTGAGAAAGGTCGTGGCCCTATTAATAGTCGTGGTCGTGGTCGTGGACAAGGAAGAAATATTCATGGTGTTAATACCCTCCAAAGAAAAATAACCATCAAAAGTGAAAAGGGAAAAATGAGAAGCCAAAGGTAAATGATTCAGAAACTGAATGTTATCGTTGCGGTGGAAAAGGGCATTGGGCAAATATTTGTCGTATACCAAGACATTTGGTTGAGCTTTATCAAGCATCTCTAATGAATAAAGGCCCTGAAACCAATTTTGTCTCTGACAATGACTTTGACATCACCCACTTGGATGTGGCAGACTTCTTTGAGCACCCTAATGGAAAAATAGACCGCTTGACCAGTGATGGATCCGTGAATAAAGATAATTGAGTAGTTCAATTTTTATTTTTGCCTATTCTTAGTAGTTAATGAATAAACATCATGTAATCATAGTCCTTTACATGAGTAGTAGTCATTAATATCGATTATTATTGTTTATTTTATGAAATAGTTTTAGTTTATTTTAATTAAATATACTGAACTAATAAAAAGGAATGGAGGGAGTAATTTATGATAAATATTTTTTTCTTTGTAATCGTTATTACGATCACGTTGCGAATTTAAATTGGGCATCTACAGAGAAAAGATTTTCATTTTCGCTTCATATAGGAAAGCCGTAATACTATATTCATATTCATTTATTAGTAGAATTAATACCTGCCTACTATTATGGGAATTATTTATATCTATAAAGACATAGCTCTATTTGGTTTGATCGAAAATAGATTAAAAGGTCATTATTGAACCATTGATTCAATTTTGTTTTCTTTTTCCTTTTTTTTCTCTGTAAATACTAATATTTATTTGTATATTTCTTTTGTATGTCAAACCATGGGAAGCAAATATGAATAACTCACAAAGCAAACTTGGATCAAAGTTTAATTGTAAAAATGTTTATTTAGTTGATTCATGTACGGCACATATAATATTCAAAGACAAGAAATATTTCTCTCATTTAAATATATGTAAGACAGATGTTACTACAATTTCTGGTAGTAGTAATTTAATTGAAGGCTCTGGAAGAGCTACTATAACTCTGCCTAAAGGAACAATACTTATCATAGAGAATGCAATGTTCTCCTCCAAGTCCAAGAGGAACTTGTTGAGTTTTAAAGATATCCACCGAAATGGATATCATATTGGGACAATAGATGAGAATAATCTTGAATATCTCATCATTACCAAGAATGTCTCTGGCCAGAAAAGGGTAATTGAGAAATTCCCATATTTATCTTGTGGCCTGTATTGGACAAGAATTAGTGCAATTGAAACACATTCTATTGTAAACCATAAGGTTACTGATTCCAATACTTTTGTACTTTGGCATGATCAATTGGGACATCTTGGATCAATTATGATGTGACGAATTATAGAAAACTCAAATGGGCATCCATTAAAGAATTTGAAGATTCTTTTAAATAATGAATTTTCTTGCACTTTTTGTTATCAAGGCAAATTAATTATTAGACCATCACCAACAAAGGTTGGGATTGAGTCCCCTGCGTTTTTGGAACGTATACAAGGGGACATTTGTGGACCTATTCACCCACCTAGTGGGTTATTTAGATATTTTATGGTCTTAATAGATGCATCCTCTAGATGGTCTCATGTGTGCCTATTGTCATCTTGCAACCTCGCGTTTGCAAAATTAATGGCACAAATAATCCGATTACGGGCACAATTTCCCGATAATCCAATTAAGTCTATTAGACTTGATAATGCTGCTAAGTTTTCATCCCAAGAATTTAATGATTATTGCTTATTAATTGGGATAAAATTGAAACATCCTGTAGCTCATGTTCACACTCAAAATGGCCTTGATGAGTCTTTAATTAAACGTCTGCAATTGATAGCAAAATTGTTACTAATGAAAACGATTCTGCCCACTTCTGTTTGGGGTCACGCCATTTTGCATGCAGCAATGCTAGTTCGTCTCAGACAGATAAATTATAATAAATATTCCTTGTTGCAATTAGTTTTGGGTCATGAACCTAATATATCACATTTAAGAATTTTTGGATGCGCAGTATATGTGCTTGTAGCAACGCTATATCTCACCAAAATGGGTCCCCAAATAAGGTTAGGAATATATGTTGGGTTTGAATCGCCCTCCATTATTCACTATCTTGAAACATTAATGGGGGATTTATTCACTGCTCGACTTGCAGACTCGATTCGATGAGACACTTTTCTCAAAATTATGGGGAGAAAGTGGTGAAACCAAATAGAAAATTTTGTGAAAAAATCCATCATTATCTCATCTTGATCCACAGACCTCTATTTGTGAAAAAGAGGTGCAAAAGATTATTTATTTGCAAAGAATAGTAAATCAAATGCCAGACGCATTTACGGATTTAAAAAGGATAACAAAATCATATATCCCTGCTGAGAATGTTCCAATCCATATTGATGTCCCTATTGGACAATCTTCTAGTGTCATAGCTAATGAGTCAAAAGCACGCCTAAAACGTGGAAGACCATTGGGTTCTAAGGATCGAAATCCTAGAAAAAGGAAAATAAATGATCAAAATGACACTACGAAAGAGTCTCATGAAGAAATCCACGATTTAATAAATTCTGAGATTCATGAGGAAACCAATGAGCCCGAGACTCAAGATAATAAGGAACTATCAATAAATCCAATCGATATTGAGACAAATTTGAATCGAGTGGATATAGTGGTGGATTATGTCTTTGCATATAATGTTGCATCTAGTATTATGCAGGATAATGAGGATTTTGAACCTCAATCTGTTGGAGAATGTCGACAAAGACATGATGGGCCAAAATGGCAAGATGCAATCCAATCAGAGTTGAATTCACTTGCGAAACTTGAAGTTTTTGGGCATGTGGTCCAAACACCTAATGGTGTTAAGCCTGTTGGCTATAAATGGGTCTTTGTACGCAAGAGGAATGAGAAAAATGAGGTACAAAGATATAAGGCACGCCTTGTTGCACAAGAATTTTCACAAAGACCTAGTGTCGATTATGAAGAGACATATTCACCCGTTATGGATGCTATAACGCTCTGTTATCTCATTAGTTTTGTTGTCCATGAAAATCTTGACATGCATTTAATGGATGTGGTTACCACCTAACTTTATGGCGCACTTGATAATGAGATCTACATGAAAATTTCCGAGGGATTTAAAATTCCTAACACACATAATTCAAAGTCTCGGGAAACGTTTTCAATCAAATTGCAAAGATCTTTGTATGGTCTAAAGCAATCAAGACGTATGTGGTATAATCATATTAGTGAGTACTTATTAAAGGAAGGTTATATAAATGATGCCATTTGTCCATGTGTTTTTATAAAGAAAACAACATCGAAATTTGTTGTACTTGCCGTATATGTTGATGACATAAACCTTATTGGAACTCCTATAGAACTCCAAAAGGCAATTGATTATTTAAAGAAAGAATTCGAGATGAAAGATCTCGGAAAGACAAAATTATGTCTTGGTTTGCAAATTGAACATTTGGCAAACGGGATCTTTGTGCATCAATCTACCTACATAGAAAAGGTACTGAAACGGTTTTACATGGATGGAGCACATCCATTAAGTACTCCGATGGTTGTTCGATCACTTGATGTGAATAAGGATCCATTCCGACCTCGAGAAGAGAATGAAGAGCTACTTGGTCCTGAAGTACCATATCTTAATGCAATTGGTGCACTAATGTATCTTGCCAACACTACAAGGCCTGACATAACTTTTTCAGTTAATGTCTTAGCAAGATATAACTCTTCTCCTACAAGGAGACATTGGAATGGAACCAAACACATATTACGGTATCTAAAAGGAACTACCGATATGGGCTTATTTTATGGCAATAATTGCAGTCCTGATCTTGTTGGTTATGCCGATGCTGGGTATTTATCTGATCCACACAAGGCCCGGTCTCAAACAGGTTATGTGTTTACCTGTGGAGGCACTGTCATATCTTGTCGATCGACTAAGCAATCAATCGTGGCTAATTCATCTAATCATGCAGAGATAATTGCTATTCATGAAGCAAGTCGAGAATGTTTGTGGTTGAGGTCAATAATACATCTTATTCGAGACAAATGTGGTTTGAAGTGTGACAAACTACCCATGATTTTGTAGGAAGACAATGCAGCATGCATAGCCCAATTAAAGGGAGGATTCATAAAAGGAGATAGGACAAAACACATTTCACCAAAGTTATTTTTCACACATGATCTTCAAAAGAATGGTGATATCAATGTGCAACAGATTCGTTCAAGTGATAATATGGCTGATTTGTTCACAAAAACCAACGTCAACCTTCAAAAAGCTAGTGTACAAGATCGGGATGCGAATGCTCAAGGATGTGAATTGATGCTCTCATCAGGGGGAGTTAATGCGCGTTGTACTCTTTTTCCCTTACAAGATTTTGTCCCACTAGATTTTCCTTGTAAGGTTTTTAACGAGGCAACCAAAAGGCGCATTTCTAAACATGTGTACTCTTTTTCCTTTTCTAGAATTTTTTTTCCATTGGGTTTTATTTTAGTTAAGGTTTAACGAGGCACATTATTTATTGAATAGACAATATTTAAGGGAGAGTGTTATAAATAGAACTCTATTTAGAGTGAATGTCTATCTTTTAGAGAGTTCTACTTTGTGGCTAAGACATTTTCCCGCTATAAATAGAGAGGTCTTATCCCATTGTAAATCATCCCGAAAATTCAATAAGAATTCTCTTTCTCTTTCTCTACAATATTATTCTTCTTCTTCTTTTATTGTTTTATAACATTTCCATTTTTTTTCTTCGTTTTATTTATAGAGCTTTAAGAATGTTGTCAAATTCTAATTTTTTGTAAAAAATAAAATAAAATTGGGACCATGTGAGTAGTGTTAGTTCTAATTTTTCACATATGCACAAAGAGTTTAAGGTGACCTATAAATTTCTTATCTTTAATATAAACCGTTTATATCATTAATGACAGATAACACGTATATTATATTTTATATTAGATATAATTATCATTTAATAAAGTGTTAATATTTAAAACAATTAACTAAAAAAATTTATTAGTATTTTCTTATTTGAACTATTGGAACTCCAAATATTTATATTCAAAATCGAAAAAGATTTTTACTTGTATGAATAAGATCTTCTTATTTGAATTTTTAGATAATTTCTTATTTATCAAGATCTAATAACAATCATGATCATTGAATATGAATGATGAAAAGACTATCTTACTTTTGTTATACTAATATTTAGGTTTTAGCTTATAATGATATTTGAATTCGAGTAGAATTTTTTCCACTAAAAAATTAATGGTGAATTATATCTCTTAATATTCAAATTGATTATGACATTTTTGTGAGACGCAAAGGAAGAAAGTATGGGTTGATAAAATATTGGGTTAAATGTATGTGTTGTTTAGATTTATATTTACATCAATATTTTATTTTAGAATTTTGTCTATCAGTGTTTGCATTATATGTATGAGAATGTCGGTATGGCATGATTTTTTTCTTTTATTGATATATTTAAATACAATCAACATTAATTATTTTCAAGAACTCACACCTTTTTAGATTTATTTTATTTTGTAATTATATATTCATTGATATATGTACATGCGCAAAACGCATTGCAAAATAGCATTCACTTTTTTTAAAATCAAAATATAATTTTATTATAATATTTATGTAGTATTAGAAAATGTAATTATAGAGATACAATACACGCGCAAGGCAACTAGTAATTCTAAAAAGGAAGAAATAAGGTTATCCCTCCTAAAGTCAGTAATATTAATCATAAATAAACTTGGAAATGTCAGCTCTATGGTGATTGGTGGGTCTTTGCCCCTATTACGTGAACGTTTGATGAAGTATACCGAGTCCTCTTCATTAATGAAATTCATTTATTGCCCGACTCTTTCCAATCAATAATGAATTCTATTATCTCTAGTTTGCTAAGTTTACATCTAACTGGTTGGGCCAAAAGTTAGAAGGTTGTAATTAAATTTATTCATATTGTTAATTGTTAATTGTTCTTTTATCCTAGCTTATCTTATAAATGTCAACGGTCAGGAGTAGGGGTATACATGGACCGAGTTGGTACAATTATTATCTTAATGAAATCAAACCAAGTATATCGGTTTGGATTGATTCGATTTTGTCGGATTTTTCAGGTTTTCGGATATTTTCTGTTATACGAATATTATTTCAATCTTACTTTATTAAATTTTTTATAAGTAAATATATGTTTGGTAAAAATTTAAAAACTTGACAAATATATAAGCTATTAAAATATTCTTATGGAAGAATTTTAGTAACACATAATAGTTATTTTTTAATCGTCTGATAATGATTTTATGTTGACGTACACTTTCAAAATTAACCGAATTTAATAATTGAACATACAAATAAATATGAACTTACATAATGATGTGTTCTATTTCATTTTAAATGATCGAAATATCATTTCAAATTCTAAAAAGATATAAGAATGTAATAGATCTTGACACAT
The DNA here is from genome assembly GCA_005239505.1 of Nicotiana paniculata. Classification (NCBI taxonomy): domain Eukaryota; kingdom Viridiplantae; phylum Streptophyta; class Magnoliopsida; order Solanales; family Solanaceae; genus Nicotiana; species Nicotiana paniculata. The sequence goes on along the minus strand of ML323520.1, from coordinate 56,066 downwards.
AAATATGAAAGAACAAACAGATTGACGCATTTCATTAACATTTGATAAGAAATGATCATACAACTCATTATTTAAAGTTAATAAATATGGAGCACTTCATATTTAACTAAATATTATATTCCATAAGAGAATATTACTAGACAATTTTTAAAGAAAATTTTATAAAAAAGTCTTAAAAGCATATATAAAAATTATATATTTATATGTCGATTTGGTTCAGATTTTTTTACTCAATACCAAATCAAATCAAACCAAACCTAATCAGATTTTTTATTCGCTTTGGTGAGGTTTTCCAGTTCAAGTTTGTACATCCCTAGTTAGGAGTGCTTATCATTAAACTTAACCCGCTATTTTTTTTGAACCCCAGGAAAACTGACCGCCGCTACAACTTCTGCCCTTCGAGTGAGCACTCTGTGTGCACTGGGTAAATCCTCCACTGTATAGTAGCCTGGAAACTACACAGGAGAAATAAACCGTATTAGGCAAGCCCTGTGCAACATACTCAGACCCAAAGAGCATTGAGGTGGTGAGGTGGTTCGAACCCGCGTCGCTCGTGTGGACAGCGCCCTCCAAACCCAACTTAACCCACTATTGTCACATACAATCCTATCTTTTTAGTGAAAGTTGTCCGAGGTGGCTATGAAATTTGTGTTTTTCCTGCAGTGTAAGGTGCTACTTTGGGATCATGTGAAAATTGGTAGATCGATCTTCGTGCAGTTTAAAATTTTGTTCTTGATTTCGACAATTGATTTGGATGTAGTTCATAATCTTCTGGACTATGACTTGAAATCACGAAGATAATGCAGTAATACCTTGGCTTGTCAATCACCATTATCATGAACTTAAGAGTGCTTCATTTATGCCATAACTCGACGTTCTAAGGTACTCTAACGGTGTAAGAAACAGAATAAAGTACAGGAAGTTGTCAAACTAACACACCTTCGTATGCCAATCTAGGCAGTTGTTAGGGTACAAAGTTGCACATTATGAGAGTTTGGAGGTCAAAGTGATTGATAGTTTACTTCTTCCTCTTCTTTGGTGGCTGAAGTTCTTCCTCATCCTCATCCTCATCCTCATCCTCTTCTTCCTCGTCCTCTCCTTCTTCTTCCTCATCCTCATCTTCTTCTTCTACAACTTCCTCCTCGCCTTCATCTTCCTCATCATCGTTAGGGTTATCTTCTGCATCACCATCGTCGTCGTCCTCGTCATCGCCGCCTTCTGGTTCATTTTCTCCCTCGTCGTTTTCGTCTTCACCATTCTGTTCCCCTCCTCCCGGACCCGTATTGTTGTTGGGGTTAAAGTGCTACTCACCTTCACCATCTTCATCTTCATCTTCACCCTCGTCCCCGTCTTCGTCACTGTCGTTCTCCGCATCAAGATGCTTGTTTGGGCAAGATGTGGGATGGTCACCTCTCATTTTAGGGTTGTCCTCAAGTAGCTTCAAGTAGTCCTGAAAGTGTGAACGTGAAAATCGACTATCGGATCTTGTAGTCATCTAGTAAGAGCCATGAAAGGAAAAAAGAAAATATACTGTATGAAAAAAAAAAGTTTCAAGGGTACTGTATATAACCTACACCTATTCTATCCTAAAAATTGGTCTATTTTACTGATCATCAAATTTATACCAGAACATATCAAATCAATACAATCTCAAATTGAAAAACATCCATCAAACATTAGTTGATTGTTTTCTAAAAAAAAATAAAAAAAATTAGTTGATTGTTCATTATTTTCGTATGTTCAATATTCACATGATCACCGAGTTGCATACATAAACACTAGCCGTTGCCTACTTACATATGATATTGACATGTTAGTGTTGCTTTATCTGAGTTGACATACTCCCAAAGGCCGAAGGAAGATCGTTTGGTACGAGGGATAATTAATCGGGATAATATTTGAGATGAGTTTATCCCACATTTGATTGGAACAAAATCTCGAAATAATTAACCCTGAGATAATTTGTTTCTCAATCAAACGACCTCTAAGTGTTCTCTTTCTCATTTGAAGAGTTATATAGTCTAACAGTCTAATACATAAACTGAAAAAATGAGTGTTCTACCTATTTACCAGCTTTTGCCAGATGTCTGGGTCCAGTTTGATTTCTTAATTGGGCCAGAACCAACGTATTCTTTGGGTCCATTCTAATGGGTCAAACTCCTCAGGCCCATCTCATCTCAGATCTACCTGTCCATTGGCTTTTGATATTTGCAGATAGCATAACTAGTGGAATATAGTAAGTTTATGATTATATTCCAACACCACTTTTCACAAAAGATACTTATTCCATTCTCGACAAGATGAGTTAGAGTGATGTGACCATTGACCAACCACACTAAAATTGAAGCTTCCAAACGCCAATATATTTTTCCTTTCTTGTATTATATTTTGTATTTTTATCTTTTCTTTTTGGCTTCTCTACCCAGCTACCAAAATGAAGCAGCCTTCTAGCAAAAATTGGTAAAATAAGCACGGGCTAACCAGTTTTCTGACTGGTAAATGAAAAAGAGTCAGTGTTTGTAAAGTTATTAAAAAATAGCCACTATTTTACTGCAATACGGACCAATCCAGCATAATATACTGGAGATTGGTACACCTGTATATGAACTTCCAGCATATTATGCTGGAACTCCAACACGCGAAAAGTTCCAGCATAATATACTGGAAATTGGAGCACATGTATATGAACTTCCGTAAAAATTGCGCGGGGCACAATATTTGGTCGCCTCCATTTACCCTATACTCGCTTTTTTAAAAACTTTTAACTTGTACCCACTTTTTAAATAACTTCAGCTCTCTTTCCCTCGCTGAGCTGAAGTTCGCCAGTTAAGCTGAAGTTTCCCAGTTACAAACTTCAGCTCTAGAGCTGAAGTTCCCCAGTTATAAAGACAAAAACTTCAGCATACGGGGCTGAAGTTCCCCAGTTACAAAGACAAAAACTTCAGCTCTAAAGCTGAAGTTTCCCAGTTACAAAGACAAAACTTCAGCATACGGGGCTGAAGTTCCCCGGTTACAAAGACAAGAACTTCAGCTCTACTAGAGCTGAAGTTCCCCAGTTACAAAGATAAAAGAGCTGAAGTTAGTTCCCCAGTTACAAAGACAAAAATTCAGCTCTAGAGCTGAAGTTCGCAAGCTACTTCAGGCCCGTCTACTAGAATGCTGAAGTTTTGCGTGATTGCTTTTGCTACTTCAGCCTCGTATGCTGAAGTTATGCGTAAAAGCGGGTACGGATGTAATTTTTTTTACAAAGCGAGTATAAGTTAAAACGTGATACAAAAAATAAGTACAGATGCAAAAGGCCCGATCTATCAAGGCGGTTGAGCCGGCCCGAATTTGTTTTTGACAAATTTCGGTCTTAGTTTAAGAGTTTAGTAATTATGATGTCTTAAATAGGATAAAATTGTTAAAATTCTAATTTTTGTTAGTAAATGTTGTAAATTAATATAGCTCGGTAGCTCAAGGTGAACAATTCAAATAATAGTGTCACAACTTCAATTTTATTATATCGTGAGGGAGGTGGATGGTGCGAAAACAATATGGTTAAATAACTTCTTAAACTTGTAACTTTAAATTTATTATACATTTATTTGACTAAAAAACTTATCATTAATGTTATAACAAAAATGTAAAGTTAACGATTTCCAAATATAAAAATATATGAAGCATAGTGTCAGAGAATCTGAGACGGAAAAAAAATATAAGTTTCAATATCGATTTAAATTTGAATTTTTTGAAAAAAGTAACAACAACCAATTCACTCATCTCAGTTAGTTGGTCAATTCCTCTCCGTGGGACCACTTGTTAGTAGCTAAACTGGACTATTCTTTTTTTTTTTTTTAGGAATAGAAATGTTTGACCAAAAAATTGTATATCTTCGGTTAAATTAATTAATTTAATATTTGAGAGGTTAATCATAGTTAAAGATAATAACATCAGATCTATAACAAACCGACATGGGTGATGAAGAACAGTGTTGAAACAAATTTAATGCAATGTGTATTTAATATTTCGAGTTCAATAAAGCGCTGGAAATATCAAGCATTAAATAACAATAAATGGCATTATATGTAAATAAAGAGGAAGATTCACTCAATATTAAATGAGGTGGATGATTCCTCTTTCTGACAATGATGAATGACAAGTAACTATGAGAATATTGAAGACTTTCTCGGATCTGATGAGAATGATATAATATAATCCAAAAAGATGAATCTCCTTAGAAAGATGATCTTTGTATTTATCTAGAGAGTTTGTTTTTCAAGAAAGTTCTTATCAGAGAATATTACATGCCTTTTACTTTATCTCTCCTTCTATTTATATGGAACATACCCTTAAAGAACCTTAAAAGTACAAGTACACAGAATATTCAATGGAATATTCTCTCTAAAGATCCTAGTATAAAACTAGCCGTTACTGCTGCTCATGACACTCGACCTCGGCCTCGACCTCGACCGTGATTGACTGCTCGGTGGTAAGTTCCATTAATCACTGGTCGACCTTGGTCAAATTACTTATGATGATTACCTCTTCGTGCTGAACTTTCTTAGTCAGATTTTGACCCATACAGTTAGTCCCTCCTCTTATCGAGGTTGTCTCTTGGGCGACCTCGGTGAGCGAACTTTGCTAGTCGCAGTCGAGCAATTCAGGTGGGCAGGTCGAGTAGTAACGATCACGGTCGAGGTGATAACGTGGCGCTTTGCGAGCCATAACTTATCGTGATGTTGGTTCAGAATGACGTCACAACATCATGCGTCATTATTATGCATTTTCCCGATGTGTCGCATCACTTCCTGCGCCTCTGCCGTTTCGTTATTTGTGCATCGACGGTTGGTTTAATCAATCAGGGTGCCTAGGTTCTTTATAAATGGGGATTGGAAACCTTTCACTTGATCCTTTGTGTTTTCTGGCATTCGAACCCTCATATCTTTCTCTCTTCTTCGTCCTGTGTTCTTACTCCTGTTGTTTTCACTTTCACACCCTTTTTTTTTCTGGCTCTAGCGATTTCTGCTACTCCTACCTCCTCTATGTTTGTACTTTCTGTGCTTATAAACAAGTAAAAATGGTTAATGCATCTTCTAGCTTTGGAGATCCTTCTGACACGATCCCACTGGCAGTGAGAATGCCCCCTCGTGACGAGGGGTCTGCCATGATTGCAGAGGACGAAAGCTTCCCCACTGTGGAGGAAATAATTCCTCGTAATGACAAAGTCAGTCAGATTTCTCGAAGCAGCCTGCGGACGAGCCCGAGCCTGTATAATCTAAAATGGATGTAGCTGCCCTCGCTGACTTTAGGGCCAAGTTCAAAATCCCGACTCACATTGACCTGGTCCCGGACGACCACGACGCGGTACAGATTCACCGCCCTGGATATTGCGCCTTCTACGCGTATCCATTCTACGTGTGTTATTCTTTTCCCCTTCCTCCATTGGCGGAGGAATTCTGCCGCTATTACGGTGTTTGCCCGGCTCAGCTCTCCCCCTACATTTACAAGCACGTCTTTATGTTGACGAAGTATGCAAAATTGGCCAACCGCGGAATTTCTATACGCCATCTGCTGCACCTTTTCGCTCCAAGTTTCTATATGGGTACAATATTACACCTTCGCCACCGTGTAAGCAAGGGTTTTGTAGTGAAGATGGACGATAAGGCGAATCTTCAGTTCTGGTTCAACTTTTTCTACGTCAGGACCGAGGATGTGGTGGCAAGTCCTTATGGGTTTCCTGAAGCGTGGAACTTTGCCCGTAAGGCCTAGTGTCCCCATCCTTCCCCAGCGGCCTTCTGACCCGCGAGAGTATACAATGAAAATGTCCGGGCATGAGTGCCCGATCGTGAGACTACCCTCTAGAATAAAATAAAGATAGAGGCTGCATTTTCCTCTACTGAAAGTTTATTTCGTTCATTTCGGTAGTAGTTTATTCATTCCATTTTTTCTTTGTGCAACCAAGAAAGAACTCCCTTCGTTGGTTGCAGACATTCATGATTGTGTAAGTCAAGTCTTCCCCCATACAGTGGGGATCCGTGAATGGTCGGCGTTCCACAAGAAGTTTGGTCGCAAGCCCTCTGCGGTCGGTGAGTTATTCGCTTGAACTTTTGTTGCTTCAGTCTTCAGGTTGTCCCTTTTTTTTGTATCGTGGGGTTGACTTAAATCTGCTTTTATTTTTAGGTTGGAGAGATCCAAGGAGGGAGAGGGCTCCTACCCCCCCCCCCCTGTTACGTCAACCGAGTGCTATGACGGGATCCTCACTTGCTGCGACTGCGTGCAAGTTTGCTCAGACGACCACTTCTTCTCAGCCCCCGGCATTGCGCAAACCTAGTCGACCGTCGGCACCCCTACCAGCAGAGACTCTGGTTCCTCCCGTGCTACATTTGGTAGAGGAGTCGTCACCGAGTGAGGAGGACTTGGTTCCGCTCAAGAGGAGGCGGGTGGAAGTCAGCGGCGAGACAGTAAGAGCCGAGGAATCCATAAGGGGCGACTTTGAGCCGGTCGTGGCTGCATCGGAGAGTGATGTGGACCTACTAACTGTGGCTCCATCATCTACAGGGGTCATGATAGATATTCCTTTTCCCGAAGTTGCAATTGAAGTAGGAGGGTTATCTGGGGTTGTGGACGTCGTGCCGAGGAATGCCCGGTCATCCTTAGGACAGGTTGGAATTCCTTCGTCGGTCGAGGAGAGAGGGGAGAATATTGCCAAGGACAGCTACCAAACTGGTTCTGACGTCGACCCTGAAGAGGTGCGGATGTTAAGTGAAGGATTTACTGGGGTGGAGGTAAGGTTAGAGGGGTCCACTTGTACCATCGTTGTCCCCCTGGATCGCGACTTGCTAGTGGACACGGAGAACATGGTCCCCTCTTTGGGTCCTCTTTGTTCTAATGCGGAGGGAAGGACCTTAGAGACGTTCAACGATGTCGCCCTTTCGTCGGGCATAGCCAGCCTTGCCTTGAGGGTAAGTCTCTGATCTCCCTAATTTCTATGCCTTTTATTTTTCCTTCTTTCTTTTTCTTTTTAGACTGACTTTCTTCCTCTTCTGCTTTCTATTTTTCCTTAGAGCATTAATTTGGAGATCGAGAGTGCCCGCTGAGAGGAGAAGCAGAAAGCCATTTTCAAGAAAATGGAAAGGAAGTACCGTGAGTACCGCGTCAAGCATCACGAGATCTACAGGCGATTTGGTATGGATGGTAACTTCTAGGCTATTATAGATGAGCTGAAGCAAAAAAAAACGATGAGCTTATGAGAGTCATCGGTAAATGCATCGAGCTCGTGGGGGATCTTAGAGATAAAGAGGGCGAGCTTGAAGTGAGCAAGGGGGTCGAGACTGAGTGTGCAGACCTTCAACCCAAGTGAAATCTCTACGGGCCGAGCTTGAGCAGAGTTAGACCAAGGCTAAAAATTTGAGTGACGATGAAATTGGAGAAGGCCGAGGAGGCTCGGGTGGTGGCTTTGGCGAATGTGCCGGTGTTGGAAGATGCAATCCGCGTCCTCCAGTCTGAGCGGGAGAATGATACAGAGATGGCCATGCTCAGGAAAGCACGACTTAATGAGCGAATTAGGGGGTTTGATAAAGAGGTTTCGAACCTTGGTGATCAAATTGCCGCTCTCAAGGCCGAAAAGGCGTAATTGTTGGCTCAGCCATCCTTCTCACACACTTCTACTTATCCCAATGTTCCGCGGGATTTTTATGAGAAGTGGATCCACGCTGAGGCCCAGCTAGACATATTCGGGGATTTGATGACTGTGGGGAGAGTTCCTGAGGGTGAGTTTGAGGATGCTTGTGCTAAGGCGCGCACAGCTCGGGTCGCATGTGGTTATGATCCTGCTACGTTGGGGATTGGTGATGGCGAAGAGGACCTAGGATTGAACAGGGTGCCTGGTATGAGGACACCTACTCTGATGGCAAGGGCGATGGTGCTACTGAACAATTATGCCTTTGTAATTTTTGTGATCACTTTTACGGGCGTCTGTTCAGCCCTTGTAAAAATATACTTTTGAATGTGGAATGTTATTTTTGCTGTTTGTTTCTGAATCTTCTCTGTTGGTCTTGTATGTTTTTCTCGTTTAGTTTTGCTTGACTATAAGAACTTTGGATTTAGTCGTGGCCGGGTTGGTAGACATTAACTCGAACAAGGTCGAGTGTGACTTAATTCGAGCAAGCTCGAATGTGAATTTAATTAATTCGAACAAAGTCAGATGTCACCTTAATTAATTCAAACGAGGTACGATTTGAGTTAATTCGAGCGAGGTCGAATGTTACTTTAATTGATTCGAACGAGGTCAAATGTGAGTTAATTCAAGCACGGTCAAATATTATTCTTAATTATTTTGAATGAGGTCGAACGTTACATTAATTGATTCGAACGAGGTCGAATGTGAGCTTTTGCTTAATTGATGCAGAGTTATTTTGGAGAAAACATGGGCGAACTTCATGTACTTGTGTGCTTTGCTTACATATATATTGGAGAAATTTACATGTTTTTTGAGCTGGTATTCCAGTCCCAGTCTATCTAGTCCCTTCATTAGTTTACTTGGAGAAGTATTGAGAGGTCTGGCAATGAACTGATCGACTTATTTCCTCACCTGTTTGTGCTTTAACTTGAAATGTCCTCGTTGTCTCCCCGTTAAAAACCTTCCCGAGAAAACCCAATTGGGATAAAACTCATGTGAGGCTAAAAGAGTACGGATCAGAGAACATTTTCCTTAGAAATTAAAGTACTTGAGGTAGGAGATGTTCTAGTTGTTTGGTTGTAGTTTTTCCTTCCACCGTTTCCAGTTGAAATGACCCTTTGTTTGTTGTTGTCGTGATTTTGTATGGGCCGCCAATTTGTTCCCAGTTTTCCTTCCCGGGTCCTTGCTTGCCTGTGTTTTGGCCTAGAGTACATAGTCTGTGACTTTGAGCGGTCTGTCCTTGGCTTTTTTTATTATAGTAGCGTTCTGCCTATTGTTTTTGGGCGATCATCCTTATGTAAGACATATCTCTCCGTTCTTTGGCTTCATCGAGGTCTTGCCTTCTGCTTTCGTCATTTCTCGACCCGCTCTCATGGAATTATCTCAGACTTGGTTCTCTAACCTCGACTGGTATTACTGCATCAGTCCTATAGAATAATGAGTAGGGTGTCTCTCCTGTTCTTCTTTTCGGCGTTGCCCAGTATGACCATAGCACTTCCGGCAGTAGTTCCGGCCATAGTCCCTTGGCGTTCTCGAGCCTTTTCTTTATGATGTTCAATATTGATTTGTTGGAGGACTCCTCTTACCCATTGCCCGCGGGATGGTATGGCGTGGAGAGTATTCTTTTGTTATGCCATTTCTCGAAGAACTTGGCAATCCTTTTCCTGGTGAATTGAGGCCTGTTGTCATAACTGATCTCTTTGGGGAGGTCGAAGCGACTCACAATATTCGTCCATATGAAGGTTTCACGACCCCAGTTCACCCTCCGTGAACATGTCGTGACGGCACCTAGTCCCTATAACTAGGTAAGTCTAGCAATGCGGAATAACAACATAATTTGCGGAATAATTAAGTAAAAGAAAGCTGAACAATCTAAAAGAAAGACTGTATATAAATTCCACTTGGCATATACAACCCAAAATATTACGGAAGTCTACAACATCACCCCAAAACCCAGAAACTCACGAAAACCACAGGCTAATAGAATATAATACACTGATTTAACTCCAGAATGTCTATACAACTGTAAGGAAGGATAAACTTTTCACAAAAAGTTGGAATAAGATAGAGACTCCTGGTCTGCGGACGCGACAGATCTACCTCGAAGTCTCTGTTGTATCTCTCAACCTCAGGGATAGTGCGCCTGAGTGGAGTACCTGGATCTGCACATGAAAAACATGCGCAGGAAAGGGCATGAGTACACCACAACGGTACTCAGTAAGTGCCAAGCCTAACCTTGGTCGGGTAGTGACGAGGAAGGTCAGGGCCCTACTGAGGTCAAACAATATAATAGGTATTTACAATATGAAGACAGACAGTAATAATGAATACAACAGTGAAGTAAGTCAAGTCAATAAGAAAACACAAGAACAGAGTAAACACGGAGTACGAACAACTCAATAACAATGGTAACAATGAGGATCTCCCAGGATACCGTCCTGTAGTCCTTTTCTCAACTGTCCATTGGATCCCCCGGGATACCGTCCCGTAGTCCATCATATGTATATCCGAAGGATCTCCCGGGATATCGTCCCATAGTCCTTTACTCAACTGTCCAGTGGATCTCCCGGGATACCGTCCCGTAGTCCATCATATGTATATCCGAAGGATCTCCCGGGATATCGTCCCATAGTCCTTTACTCAACTGTCCAGTGGATCTCCCGGGATACCGTCCCGTAGTCCATCATATGTATATCCGAAGGATCTCCCGGGATACCGTCCCGTAGTTCATCATCAATGTATAGGGGGATCTATCGGGAATCGAACCCCCAGTCCCAAAGTAAATATGTAGGGGCGTCTATCGGGAATCTAACCCGCAGTCCCAAAGTAAATGTGCTGGGGGATCTATCGGGAATCGAACCCGCAGTCCCAAAGTAAATAAACAAGGGGGGAGGGGAGCTATCGGAATCCCACATCCGTAGTCCCAATGTAAATACGCAGCCACAACAAGAAAATATTCAGAAATAGAGTGCGAAAATACAAGGCACAAGTAATTTTTAGTCTAACATGCTTCACGTAGTACAATTAAAGCAACTTAAGCAAATAGGCAATTTAGGGCAACTAGGCATGCTTTTCTAAGTTAACATAGACTATAATTGCAAGTAAAATAAAACAGGTAAGAAAGAAACCCAGTCTAAATATTTAAAGTAAAACCGAATTTTCAACAATTAGCACAAGTACGCGCTCATCACCTCACGTACAAGGCATTCAATTACCAAATATCACATCCTAAGGGGAAAGGTCCCCCACACAAAGTTAGACAAGCCACTTACCTCGAACCAGATCAACTTGAAACCACAGTTTGCCACGAGTATCCAACTCCAAATGGCCCAAATCTATACAATTCAATTACATATCGTAAATAACATCTCATGCAACTGATTATATTGTTTAATTCAAGCTAAGACGCGAAATTATGTAAAATAACCAAAACGCCCCTCAGGCCCACATCTCAGAAATGGGTAAAAGTTATATTTTCCGGACACCCATTCACTCACGAACTCATCTAACCAGAAACAATCGAAATCCGATGCCAAAACCCCCCAAAATTTTCAGAATTTTGGGTTGGGAAAACCTCATCACTTTCCTATGGTTTTTCCCCCATTTTTGATAATTAAACTAAAGAAATCAACAGGAATTAATGGTCTAACAATGAATTAACATTAGGAAATGCTACCTATGATCCTTCTCTTCAAAACCCACAGAAAATCGCCAATCTTTGAGCCCTCACACGATTTTTAGAATTATGAACCAAACTCTCAGATTTTTGGAATAAAACACACAGGGAAATCGCACTTGCGGACTCGATCACCGCACCTGCAGAAAAAGTATCGCATGTGCGAAAGTCACTTAAAATGCACTGGGGCCGCACCTGCGGTCGTTTGGTCGCGCCTACGGTCCCGCACCTGCGGAACCCAGGTCGCACCTGCGACCCCTAACCAAAACTCCCCCTATCGCAGCTGCGATCAAGGTCACCGCTCCTGCGAGTCCGCACCTGCGGAAAAACCTTCGCAGGTGCGAAGACACCAGAAGGTGCCTGCTTCAGCAACAACAATTTTCCCAAATTTCACCCGTTAAGCATCCGAAACAACCCCGAGGCCCCCAGGACCTCAATCAAAACCACCAACCAACCCTAAAACCTCATTTGAACTAGGTCGAGCCTTAAAAACATGTATCTTAACATCAAAATTATCGATTATGCATAGGCTTAAGCCTAGAAACTTAGGAAAATTCTAGAATTCACATCCGACGCCGAAACACGTCTAAACTTATCCGAATGACCTCAAATTTTACACAAACATCCCAAATGACATGATGGAACTACTGCAACTTCTGAAATTCCATTCCGACCCTCGAATCAAAAATTCACTATCGGACCAGAAACTCCAAAAATTCAAACTTCGGCATTTCAAGCCTAAATGAGCTACGGACTTCCAAAATACATTCTGAACACGCTCCCAACTCCTAAATCACCTAACGGAACCATCAGATTTCCATTCCGAGGATGTCTTCACACTGCTCTGACTACGGGAAACTTTCTAACAACTTAAGCTCTCATTTAGGGACTAAATGTTCCAAAACTCTCCGAAACTCAAAACCGAACGTCCCGACAATTCAATTTAGCAGAAATAGACTTGGGGAAAATAGTCAATAGGGGATCGGGGTGTTAATTCTTAAGACGACCGACCGGATCGTCACAGAAGGCGATTGCTTCTTTTTCGCATAGCTGGGCGAATGCACTTGCTTCCACCCCTTGGAAAAATAGTCAGTTAAAACAAAAAGAAATCGTACATTACCTCACCCCGCTGGGAGGGGGACGACGATGTCCATCCCTCATTTGATGAAAGGCCAAGGTGTGGTGACCGAGTGGAGGTGCTCGTCCGCTTGGTGGATCATAAGGGCATATTTTTGGCATTGTTCGTTGTTTCTCACGAAGTCAGCGACCTCTTTTTTCATGGTGGGCTAGTAGTAGCCTGCTCGTATGAGACATCTGACCACAACTTGATTGTCAGAATGAGATCCACAGTGGCCTTCATGGACTTCTTCTAGAATGCGTCGTGATTGGGTTTGGGCCAAGAATTTTGCTAGGGGGCCACCATACGTCCTTTTGTATAGGTCGTTGTATATGACGTTGTACTTGGCCGCCTGCATTCGAAGCTTTTTGGAATATTTCTTATTATCTGTGATCACGCCGTCCTGCAAGTATGTGACAATACGATTGTGCCAATACCAAGTTAGGTTATAGTATGTACCTTGATTTGATCAATTGATGAGTGGAGGAGAGTGACCATGTTTCCTTCTCCGGTTATGCTTTTAATGGTCGTCGCTAGTTTGGCGAGGCCGTCTGCTTCAATTTTTTGTGATCGAGGGATCTGGTCGAGATGGCATTTATCAAATTTGGTTAGCAGTTTGTGGATCTCGGCCTAATACTTTGCCTTTAGTTTGGAAAGTCTGTGTGACTTGGTTGACGATGAGTTGAGACTCACATCGTAGGACGAATCGACTCGCTCTGTACTTGAGTGCTACCCTTAATCCTGCAATCACGCACTCATACTCAGCCTTGTTGTTAGTCATGTCTAGGCATCTTATGGACTGGCGAATTACTTCACCCGTTGGGACCTCGAGTACGAGTCCAAGTCCAGACCCCGATGCATTATAGGAGCCATCGGTGTATAAAATCCATAGATCATGTACTTGAGGGGAGGTGTTGGTGGCTTCTCTTTCGGCTTCAAGCTTTGTTTTTGTGCTGAAGTCGGCAAGTACTTGCGACTTTATTGTTGTTTGTGGTTGATAGGTGATGTCATGTTCGCTTAATTATATGGCCCATTTGGACAATCTTCCCGACAATTCGGGCTTATGAAAAATACTCCTCAAGGGAAAAGTCGTGATTACCGAGATAGGGGTGGCACTAGAAGTAGGGTCTAAGATTTCGTGAAGCTATGGCCAAAGGCAAGGCCAATTTTTCGAGGTGTGAGTACTTCGTCTCGGCGTCGACTAAGGTTTTGCTAATGTAATATATGGGAGATTGCGTACCTTTATTTACTCGGACCAGGACTTCGCTCACCGCCACATTGGACACGGCCAAATAGACGAGGATGCGTTCTCTAGGTTTTGCTTTAGAGAGCAGTGGGGGTGATGATAGGTATACCTTTAGCTCTTTCAGGGCATCGACGCACTCAGAGGTCTATTGGAGGCCGTTGTATTTCTTGAGTACGCCAAAGAACTTGTGCATTTGTCGGAGGACCGTGAGATTAATCTCGACAGGGCAGCTATACGGCCTGTCAGTCTCTGAACTTGTTTCTTGCTGGTTAAGTTCTCCAATATTTCCTCTATATATTTGAGTTGGTCAGGGTTGACCTCGATACCTCGCTGTTATACTAGAAAGCCCAATAATTTCCCCGAAGTTACGCCGAATGCGCACTTTTCAGGGTTTAGTTTCATTTTGTATCGCCTGAGTATATCGAAAGCTTCTTTCAGATGGTCGATGTGATCCTATTTCCTTTTTGATTTGACCAACATATTGTCTATGTAGACCTACATGGTTTTTCTGTTGTTCTTTGAACATCTTTGTCACCAACATCTAATACGTCGCCCCTGTGTTTTTCAGTCCGAAAGGCATCACCCTGTAACAATACGTTCCCTGGTGGGTGATGAAGGTGGTCTTCTCCTGGTCTTCCTCTTCCATGAGGATCTGGTTGTAACCCCAGTATGCGTCTAGGAAGCTTAGTAGCTCGTGCCCGGCTGTTGCGTAAATGAGCTGGTCGATATGAGACAACAGAAATGAGTCTTCCGGGCATGCTTTGTTCGAATCTGTGAAGTCTACGCACATCCGCCATTTTCCGTTCTTCTTTTTCACCATGACTACGTTGGCGACCCATTGGGGGTATTTTGATTCTCTGATGAAGACATATTCCAGCAGTTTTTCGACCTTTTCACGAACTGCAACGTTTATTGCGGAATTGAAATTCTGCCCAACTTGCCTTACCAGGGGGTAAAATAGATCGATGTTCAACTTGTGTGTCGCTATCTCCTTCGGTATACCTAGCATGTCTGCATGGGAAAAGGAAAACAAGTCTCCGTTATTTGTTAAGAAGTGACAGAATTTGCCTGGTTCTTGAAGTTTGTGGCCGATGTAAGCTTTCTTGCTATGGTCATTATCATCAAGTTGGACGGGGTCAAGATCTTCTATGGTTGATCCCATGGCCTCTACTATCTCGGGATCTTTGATGACGTCCTTCCCTTCGTCACCGCTCGACCTCGACCCTGTTAATTACTATGCCTCTTTGGTCTTGACTTTCATTTGTTAGGTGTATGTACAATCCTGGGCGATGCAATATCACTCGTGCGTTGTTCCCCTCGGATGCTAAATACTCCCCATGGGGGAAATTTGATGACTTGGTACAAGCTGGAGGGGATGGACTTCATGGCGTGTATCCAAGGCCGACCTATAATAGCATTGTACGTCGTGTAATGATCCATGATGTGGAATGTTGTTTCCAGAGTGATGCCGCCGGCCAGAACGGGGAGTGTGATTTCTCCAGATGTCCGTTCAAATGCATTGTTAAAGCCGGTTAGTGTGATGCAGCGTGGCACTATCTTATTCTCGAGTTTCATTTGTGTAAGTACTCGAGGGTTGATAATGCACGCGCCGCTTCCATCATCCACCATAATACGTTTCACATATGTATCTAATATGCATAAAGTGATAACAAGAGCATCATAATAAGGAAAAACCAAACCGTGGGTATCTGACTTATAAAAAGTGATACTTTCTTTGAGTTCGTCGTACCGTTCATGAGTGATCGGTCGTTTGATCTTGAGGGTGGTTGTGAATTTACGCTGTTGATTGATGCGTCATCGCCTCCTCCAATGATTATTTGGATGGTTCGAGCTGTAGAAAGCAGTTTTGGTGGACCCTGGTGCTGTTCGCGTCCTCGAGAAAAGTTGGTCCTTCCTCGGTCGCTTAATAACTCTTTCAAGTGACCTTAGTGAAGCATGTTCATGACCTCTTGCCTCAGAGTGATGTAGTCCTCGGTCTTATGACCCCGTTCCTGGTGGAATTCGCAGAGATCGTTTGACTTTCTTGTTTTTGGGTCGGACCTAATCTTCTGCGACCACTTCACTTTTGGGCCGAGCTTCTCCAGTGCGTAGACTATTTCTAAGGGTGAAGCATAGAAACTGTGAGTAGATAATAAGGGAGGCATACCTCTCACGCTTTGGTGAGATCCTGTTATCGGCCTAGATGGGCCTTCGTCGTGGCGGGGAGGCCACATGATGGTGGCTTTGACATAAGATTGATGTATTTCTCGGTTGGGTTGTGGACCTTCAAGATCTCTTATGTTATCGTTTCTCCAATCTTTCTGGACTCAGCTTGTACTGAGGCCAACCATTGGGTTGGCCCGTTTAGGTCGTATTCGTCAGCTTGGACTTCGGCGCAATAGGCGTTGTGTAACTCGTCCAAGTGGTCGGGGGATACTTCATGAGCCAGCTCAACAGTCTGGCCGCCCTTGAACCGCTCTTGTTCAACCCATTCTAGAAAGAATTCTTTTTGATATATTAGGTAAGGTCATCCTTACATGGTTGAACCGAGCGAGGAAGTACCTCAGCCCTTCATCGGGTGACTGTTTGATGGAAAATATATCATTCACTCTCGCGTCTGATTTCTTATCTCCGGCATGGGCCGTTACAAACTTGTCAGCCATTTCTTCGAACGTCTCAATGGAGCGCGCAGGCAGCTACGAATACCAAGTTAATGCATCCCTAGTGAGGGTTTCGCCAAACTTTTTTAATAATATGGAGGATACTTGCTCTTTGGAAAGGTCGTTGCCTTTAACTGCGGTGAAATAGTGAGTCACATGATCCTCAGGGTCCGTCGTATCGTCGTATATTTTCAGGTACGACAACATTTTGAAGGTTTAGGTATGGGATGCAGTGCGGCGTCATCACTATACGACTGCTCAACAAACCGATCGGCATCCCTTTTTGGCAAGAGTTTTGGGGTGCCCGATATTTTTTTAACCCTCTCTTGATGCTCTTTCATTTGTTCTCGGAGCATTTTGTTTTCATTTTCCTCTCTTTAATATTCCTTAAGATGGTTGTGAGGGTGTCGTCACCTACATTATTAACATTGTGAGTGATACCTGCTATGGGAAAGGGGCATGCTTCTTGACTGTTATTGGTGCAACATAATTCCTTGCATTCTCTCTGTTCGCCTTTTGGGCAAGTTTGTCAGATGCTGGTCAACGTGTTTGTCAGCCAAGCTACGAGCAGCTTTTGCCCCGCTGATGGTGCCTCTTCCGTTGTGGATGTTGAGTCCCCTTTACCGTATGAAGTTGTGATACTAGCGTGATAAAGAGGTGAACCACTCTGCCTGGGAGAGGCGTTTGGTGTTGCGTCCTCATCGTCTGTTTCACATACCTCGTTGATGGTGTTTAAGAGGTTGGTGGTGAGATCGGCTGCCGCCTTCATCCTTTCTTCCCCGTTACCTGCCATGTTAGATCCGTACCCACAAGAAAGTATAGGATTTTGCGTTTCCCTTCTTTTTTTTTAGTTATAGATCTAGAAGAAACTAAAACTTTGACTAGGAAGTCCCCACAGACGGCGCCAAATTATTTGACCAAAAAATGTAGATCTTAGGTTAAACTAATTAATTTAATATTTGAGAAGTTATTCCTAGTTAAAGATAATAACCTCAGATCTATAATAAACCTACATGGGTGATGTAGAACAATGTTGAGACAGATTTAATGCAATGTATATTTAATGTTTCGTGTTCAATAACATGATGAAAATATCAACCATTAAATAACAATAAATGGCACTAAATGTAAATAAAGATGAAGGTTCACCCAATATTGAATGAGGTAGATGATTCCTCTTTCTGACAATGATGAATGACAAGTAACTATAAGAATATTGAAGACTTTCTCGTATCTTATGAGAATGATATGGAATAATCCAAAAAGATGAATCTCATTAGAAAGGTGATCTTTGTATTATCTAGCGAGTTTGCTTTTCAAGAGAGTTCTTATCTGAGATAATATTACATGTCTTTTACCTTATCTCTCCTTCTATTTATATGGGACAAACCCCTAAAGAACCCTAAGAGTACAAGTACACAGAATATTCAATGGAATAATCTCTCTAAAGATCCTAGTACAAAACTAGCCGTTACTACTGCTCGTGACACTCGACCTCGGCCGTGATTGACTGCTTGGTGTTAAGTTCAGTTATCACTGGTCGACCTTGACCAAATTACTTATGATAATAACCTCTTCGTGCTGAATTTTCTTAGTCAAATTTTGACCCATACAAGGAATGCATGTGTAATACCTCATATTTAAAAATAAGGGTAGTTAAGTAATTGGCAAAAAAAAAACACAAACTAATAAAATCAAAACCAAAAAAAAAAATGGGAGATGCACTAAAAAGGGCCGAAGCCCACCAGATGAGAATCTGGTAAAAAGGAAAAAAGAAGAAACGGGACAAGGGTAAGAATCACGCAGCAACAAATAGAGAAAAGGGGATTTGATGAAATCCTAATAAAAAAAAACTTTACAAGAACATAGAAGAAGAAGAAGGTTTAACTCTTGGTGTTTGTTCATAATCCTTCTAGCGCAGCCTCTTCTTTGGTTAAGAGGTTCACTTCCTTTCTACAATTTGGTTTGAGTTGCTTCTTTTGTCTATACAATCTTATTAAGCCATAGAAAAACAAACTAAAGATTAAATAGTTATGAGAAAATATTATGAAGATTTATGTTTTTTTCTGGTTTTGGCTAATCACTTAGAGTAGAAAAGAATCATATGTAAAAAAAAAAAAAAAAAAAAATAGTGTAGTTGTATTATTTTAGTTAAATGAGTATATATATTGATTCTTATCAAATTTGAGATAAACTAATAAATGAAGATTTAGTTTGGTATTTCACAATAATAGAAAGAAACAAGAAACTTCAGGTGTTCTTTTTATTTAGCACAATCATGGATTCACTATGAAGATTAAAAAAAGAATATATTCTATTAGTTTATACCAAGAACTCTAATGTACAAGTTAACAATTTGTAAAGTACTACAAAAACAACAAAAGACCAGTGTAATTCCACAAGTAAGGTGTGGGGAGGGTAGTATATACACAGGCCTTACCCCTATCTTCTTGAAGACAGAGAGATTGTTAATACTTGTACAATACTACATGATAAAAAGATTCAAATAAAAAAATATAGAAACAAATAGAGAACTATAATTTCTATCCATTTAAGTACTACTAAATTGCTTAACAGAGAATCGTTGGGCATATTTCAGAGGAGTGAAAACAGGGGGATTAATTAAAGGTGACAGGGATTGACCAATTATGTTGGTAATTCATGAGGTTAATACGTAGGTTGATTGTGTTACAAGTAGGTAGTTGAAGAAGTGGAACAAAGTGCTCGAGGTGATGCGTTTGGTATTCCTGCACGAGTACAGTGAGTAGTAATCTTACCACAATTTGAGTTTTCATAACTTGCATGATTTACACATGATTTTTAATATGAATATGTTACCGATTATTTTGAGTTTCATGCGGGACAAGTCTTTTACTCGATATGATACCGAAATAGTTATTTGAGATGATTGCCGTTGTTTTAAAAATTCATGTTATAACTAGATATGTTTTACCGTTACTTGAATTTACTGTTATTTGAAATGAAATTACATGATTTGATAAGAACCGAAATATCCTATATTGTTTTAAAATATTTTCTTATGAGTATATACGGATTACAGAGACAAGTATAAATGGGAGTAGACTTTGAAGGATCCCGTAGCTAACGGTGGGCTTGTTAGACCCGGTGCACCTTGTAATTAGCGACTACCGTTACAACCCTCGCTAGTGGGAAGGTAGAACTAGCATACTGTTACTGATTTTCTTCGAGTAGGGACTACCATTATTTTTGGCTTTTTGCGAAGAAGTCCACAATTATACCGATTACATGATCTGTTCATTGAAACCTTCCAAATATGAATATTGATGTTATACAGTGTTTACCGAGATTATTATCGAATTATCTATTGATTTATATTACATGAAACACATGATGAGACTGCTTATTGGTTATTATTTCTGAAAGGGCATTCTTATGATATTTTCTATTTAATAGACTCGCATGTTTTCTGACTTGTCCCCAACTAAAATAGTTGTGGTTAAGTGTTATTACTTACTGAGCTAGCGACTCACTCCCAGCTATTTTTTACAGAGACAACAGTTGACGCGAACAAGAATTTTGTTAATTAGAGTACACGAGTTGATATTCCTGGTGAGCCCCGTATTTGTTCGCGTGGGCAAATAGTTTATTTATTTGTTATGTTCTCTCCTTTCGGAACTCTTAGAGTCGCTCCATAGTCATTTTTATTAGTTTCATGAGTATTCATTCATTATTAGACCCATGACTAGTAGTAGATTCTCTTATAGTATTTTGGAGATGAATTTAAGATTACTGTGTTGCAAGTGTTTGATTAATAGTGGTGAATAAATCTTTGACTAGTTGATGAAGACTATGAGATATTTGATGATATATGTTGGTTTTGTTATTGACTTTTGAGACAAGATAAATTTTTAGATAGTCCTAAAATAGGGGAAACTCTGTCCGATTTTCTGTAAAATACCGATAAGGCTTACTTGGGGGCACTTGCTTCTAAGCGCCAGTCATGATCCTAAATTGGGTCGTGACAAAGTTGGTATTAGAGCCTTAGGTTATTCTTGTGACTAATGGAGCACACGTCGGTAGTAGAATCTCAATTATGGTTATGTAGCCAGTCATCCCCATAATCGTGATTTAGCGAGGGCGTGATAGGATGTGTCTTGTCTTTCTTTATTATTCCTCCGCACATGCTTGGCGATTAGGATTGAATAATTGAATCTATTGTCGTTATCCTTTTCTTGTATTAGGTTTAGAGGCTTGTCGAATGGTTGATTAATCGTTTAGATAAGGCAATAATTCCACACACAAAGACTCTGACCTATTATGTAGAAGTTGAACTTGTTAAAATAAATAAATTAAGAATTAGATATGATTGGCATGAAATTAAGAATTCATTTAAGAAGGTAGAGACTAGGAAATCTCGCGGTTTGAATTTTGTTTTTATATGGGACAAAGAGTTAGATAAATGACATCTTGAGATAGTATAAGATCCTTTAATAGTTGCTACTTTTATGGAAGAATCTCGTATAATTGAAACTTTGTATTATGTTTATTATATTCAAGTAGAGAGAGATGATACCCTATCTAGCCAAATTGTACTCGACCTTGTGGATTTTGACGTGCTTATAGGTATGATTGGTTATCATCTTACCATATTACCTTTTATTACAATGCAAAGGTAGTTAGATTGATATATATAGTAAACCTAATTATAAAAATTTAAAATAAACAAAAATAATTATATTCCAATGATAGTCGAGGCTCTACAATTATTAAATAAGAGTGGGTAGGGTCTCGTAATTTCCGTAGAAGGATCCAAGAGATGTGAAACTTAGTTTGAAAAAAATAAAAGAACTAATAATGAGAGAATTATTTGATGTATTTCTTAGGTTTTACTAGTATTAACTCGAGTACGAGAAATACATTTTTATTGACTTGGCACTAGACACAACTTATATCAATACCCCCATTGTATCGAACTAGTGAAGCAAAAAAAACTAAATAAAAAATTACATGACCTACTAACAAGGATTTTATCAGACCGAGCATATCACCTTTGGGTGCGTAGATATTTTTGTGAAAAAGAGGCGGATCTTTAAGAGTGTGCATCGACTAAAAGCTGTTGAATAAGATAACACTACACAATAAGTGTCTATTGCCTTATATATATGACATGTGATTAGTTGCTCAAAATCAGAAAAGAATATATTCCTAAGGCATCATTTCAAACTCGATATGCTATTATGAGTTCCTTGGGATGCCTTTTGGACTTGTAAATACTCGCATTGTTGGACTTATGAATAAGTGTTTACATTATTTTTGGATAGATTTGTCATAGTAGTTATTGATGATATTACCTCGTAGCCAGGAGGAACACGAGGATTACCTGAAACGGTGTTAACCATTAGTGCAGACAGTTTCTACAGAATCTTTTTTTCTTTTCAAAATAGCACCACCATTAATCAAGTTAACCTCGAAAAATATAAAGTTCCAGCAGATGGAGGAATATGAGCTTAACTTTCAGAAACCAAAAACATGTTGAACAACCTCGCCAATATTAGCCTTATTACCATGCTCTAGAGTATTCATAGTAGCATGTAATTCTTCGAATGTTGGGGTAAGATAATTTTTTTCATGTAGAATGATCATGTGATAACTTATAGTTCAACACAACCAAAGAAGCACAAGCAGAGTTATCCCACTTATCATTTGGAGATGGCCATAACGTATTTGCTTTGAAGATGTGGAGACACTATTTGTATGATGAAACTTGTGAGATTTATATAGACCACAAGAGTCTGAAGTACGTATTCCAGCAGAGACATCTGAATCTTTAGCAATGTAGATGGATGAAACAATTTAAGGATTATGACCAGACTATTCTATACCATCCCAGAAAGGCTATTATTGTGGCTAACACATTAAGTACAAAATTTGTGGGGTAGTTTGGCACATATAGCTACTGTAAAGAGACTTTTGGTCAAGAATATGCACAAACTAAATAGTACCAAAAAAATTGAGAGCTATTATTGACTTGTGTTCAAATAAAGTCATCATTGGAAAAGTGCATAAATACCACTCAATATAAAGATGAGCAATTATGCAAATATGGAAATAGGGTCTTAGCTAGTAAAAGCAAGGATATGACTAGTGATAGAAATTATTTTTTTCGACTAGGTAACGACTTATGTACCGAATGTAGATAAGTTAAGACGAGCCATTCTTGAGGTGCTTGCAACTCTTAGATTCACTGTACATTCAAGGTCTAATAAGGTGTACTATGACTATGAAAAAAATTATATTTGTGGGAAAAGAAAGAAGAAAGATATTCTTAACTTTATTTCTAACTGTTTGACTTGTTACCATGTCAACATTTGTAACGCACGCGCCTACTACAACAACTCGAGATTCCAAAGTAAAAATGGAATAGAATCAAAGTGAGTTTATGACAAAAAAATACTTGAAATAATTGGAGATTATAGTTATAGGTGGGAATTACAAATTATATTATATAATAGGCACACTTTTTGTTGGTCAAAACTTCTCATGATGATCATGATTGTGCACAAAGATACACGAATAAAAAAATTGTCAAAGTCTATGGGTCTATTGTCTACCATTTATGATAGGAGCTTATAATTTACTGCACGATTTTGAAAATCTTTTCAAGAAGCATTGGTTACACAAGTAGATCTTAGTACCGCATTTCATCAACAGACAAACAAGCAGTCTGAACGTACTATACAGATCTTGAAGGATATGATGAGAGCTTGCATTTTGAGTTTAAGGATAGTCTGTATGGTTAGTAATATATCTATAACAATTTGCCTACAATGATAGCTTTTAGTATGGTATATAGGTGGCACATCATGGATCCTTGTATAATATACAATGTCGTTCTCCTATCGGATGGTTTGAAGCCGATGAGGCTAACTTATTAAGACATGACTTAGTACAAGAAGCTATTGACAAGGTCTAGTGATTAGATTAATCACAACTCAAAATAGACAAAAGTCAAGGAACTTGGTTTTCACAATCGGGGATGGAGTATTCCAACGAGTTTTTCCTATGAAATACGTAATTTGATTTAAAGTAAGTAAGCCCAAGGTTTATAGGTACTTGACAAGTGGGAGCTGTGATATATCATTTGGCACTTCCTCCTGAGTTGTCTTTCATTGATCAAGTGCTTCACATTTCTATCCTAAAAAAATATATGTCAGACTTCGTTTATGTGCTTGTAGTACCGATTATAAAGTTAAATAGAACTTATTTTACGAAGAGGAGTCGGTATCTATTATTAACAGATAAGTAAGAAAGTTACGGTCAAAAGAAATTATGTTCATGAAAGTCTTATTGAGAAATCATACTGTTGAAGAAGCTACTTGGAAAGTAGAAGATTCAATGCGAGTCAAGTGTCCTTGTTTAATTCAGTATACAAGTATGCCTTTGAGTTAAATTCGGGGATCGAATTTCATAAAATGGGCAGAATGTAATACCTCATATTTATAAATAAGGGTAGTTAAGAAATTGTCCAGAAAAAAAAGAGAGAACACAAACTAATAAAATCACAACCAAAAAAAGGGAGATGCACTAAAAAGGGTTGAAGCACACAAGACGAGAATCTGGTAAAAAAGAAAAAACGAAGAAACGGGACAAGGGGATTTGATGAAATCCTAATAAAAAAACTAATTAAAGATTAAATAGTTATGAGAAATATAATGAAAAGTTTATGTCTTTATCTGGTTTTGGCTCATCGCTTAGAGTAGAAAAGAATCATATGTAAAAAAATAAAAACAAAATAGTGTAGTTGTATTATTTTAGTTGAATGAGTATATATATTGATCCTTATCAAATTTGAGATAAACTAATATATGAAGATTTGGTTTGGTGTTTCACAGTAATGGAAAGAAACAAGAAACTTCAGGTGTTCTTTTTATTTAGCACCATCACGGATTCCCTATGAAGATTGAAAAAAGAATATATTCTATTAGTTTATACCAAGAACTCTAATGTACAGGTTAACAATTTGTAAAGTACTACAAAAACAACCAAAAACCGAGTGTAATCCCACAAGTGAGGTGTGGGAAATGTAGTATGTACGCAGGCCTTACCCTACCTTTAAGAAGACAGAGAGGTTGTTAACAGTACTACATAATAAAAAGATTCAAATAAAAAAATATAAGAACAAACAGAGAACTATAATTTCTATCCACTTAAGTACTACTAAATTGCTTAACAGGGAATCATTGGGCATACTTCCAGAGGAATGAAAACAGGGAAAGCAATTAAAGGTGACAGGGATAGACCAATTATGTTGGTAATTCACGAAGTTAATACATAGATCGATTTTGTTACAAGTAAGTAGTTGAAGAAGTGGAACGAAGTGCTTGAGGTGATGCGTTTGGTATTCCTGCACGAGTACAATGGGCAGTAATTTTACCACAATTTGTGTTTTCATAACTTGCATCATTTACACATAATTTTTAATATGAATATGTTACTGATTATTTTGAGTTGTATGCGGGACATGTCTTTTACTCGATATGATACAAAAATAGTTATTTGAGATGATTACCGTTGTTTTAAATATTCTTATCTCACTAGATATGTTTTACCGTTACTTGAATTTACTGTTATTGAAATGAAATTACATGATTTGATAAGAACCGAAATTGTAACGACTCGACCGGTTGTTTTAAGCACTAACGCGTCGTTCGATGTTTTGAGGCCTTGAGCAGCTTCACTTCTTGTATTATGACTTGTACGCGTGGTCGGAATTGAATTTCGGGAAGTTCGGAGTTGATTTGGAAAGAGAATTCTAATTTCAGAAGCCTCAAGTTGGTGGAACTGACTAAAGTGTGAGTTTTGAGTAAACGACCTTGGAATCAGGATTTGAAGGTTCTAACAGGTTCGTATGATGCTTTTGGACTTGGGTGTATGTCCGGATTGAGTTTTGGATGACCCGGGAGCGTTTCGGCGCCTATTATGGAAGTATTTCATAAGTTTAGGTTGAGGTACATTTCAAGGTTACCAATGTCTAATTGGGATTTCGACTCTGGGAATAGCTCTGTATGGTGATTCTGCTAATAGGGAACGCGTCCGGGATTGGATGTGGAGGTCCATAGGTCATTTCGGGGTCATTTGGCGGAAGATAGAAATTTGAAGGTTTTTGAGAAGTTTGACCGGGAGTGGACCTTTTGATATCGGGGTCGGATTCTGATTCCGGGAGTTGGAGTAGGTTCGTAATGTCGAATGTGACTTGTGTGCAAAATTTGAGGCCAAACGGACGTGATTTGATGGGTTTCGGCATCGAACGTAGAAGTTTGAAGTTCTAAAGTTCATTAAGCTTGAATTGAGGTGCGATTCATGATTTTGATGTTGTTTGATGTGATTTGAGGCCCTGAGCAAGTTCGTGTTATGTTTTTAGACTAGTTCTGATATGATCGCACTTGTGATGTATTGGTCGCAAATACGACTATCGCAATTGCGAAGATGTGTTCGCATTTGCGAACCAGGACTGCTGAGGGAAGGGATCGCATTTGCGAAGAAATGATCGCTTTTGTGAAGCCTGAAGAGTTCGCATTTGCGGACTCTGTATCGCATTTGTGATGGAGGCCAGGTCTGTCAGGGGTCGCATTTGCGATGCTTTCGTCGCATTTGCGAGCCTCCTGTCGCAAATGCGACATCTGCGACTGGAGCCCTAGGCTTTTTATTTCGAGACTTAGCTCATTTCACTTGGACCTAGGTGATTTTTGAGAGTTTTTTGAGAGGGGGTTCCACCATCATCATGCGATAAGTGATTTCTTCTAGTTGTGAGTAAAATATAAGGTTTATATATATATTTAGACATGAAAATTTGGAGGAATTTGGGATTTTGAAGAAAAATCTAGAATTGGTATTTTTGAATTTTGACCACGAAATTGGACATGAAATTTGGAATAAAATATATATTTGAGTTCGAGGTGTTATGGGTAAAGTTATCTTAGAAAATTTTCGGAACCCGAGCACGTGGGCCTGGGGGTGAATTTTAGGAATTCTTCAAATTGGGTTAGAAAATCACCTTAATGGTTAGGATATGAACTCTTGAGCATGTATTGACTATTTTCTATATCATTTGACTAGCTTCGGGTCGTTTGGTTCCGAGTTGAGGATTGAAAGCATAAATTTTTACCGGAAAGTGAGCTTTTAGACGAGGTAAGTCTTATGTCTAACTACGTGAGGGGGAAATCACCCCTAGGTGATGTATATGTGATTATGTGCTACTTGTTGTGGGGGCTACATACGCGCGATATGATGAGAGCCCGTACATTGCTACATTTATGTTATTATCCGCATAGACTTAGGTACACATCATGCTATAGCTGTACTATTTGAGTAGTCTCTCGATGATTAATTCCCTACTTTACAATCTAATTGAGCCTAGATTTGCTATTGTAGAGACTTCACGGGTTCATGATTAGCCATCGGGTATTATTCCTCCTCTTAGGGCATGTCTCTGATATATAAATATGTTTCATTGAAAGGATTTTCATTAAAGAAACTTCAACTGACACGTTTATTTGTGAGTGGGGTCAAGAACCCATCAAAGCTTCTTATTCTAATGGGATCGGGCCATTCGCCTCGGCAGAATTATGTGTTTCACTTCTTATGGGATCAGGTCGTTTGCTTCGGCAGGATTTATGTACCACACTCTCATGGAAGCGGGCCGTTCGCCTCGGCATGTTAATTAAGTTATCGTATGGTTCAGGCCGTTCAACCTTTGGCCGTGCACATTTTAATTATTATGTTGGATCGAGCTGTACGCCTCGGCATTTCCTATATCATATCCTCATGAAATCGTGCGTAATAACTTGGCTAGAAACCAGTGTATTTGTATGTTCCCGGATCTGAATTATGGTAAGATACTCGATGAGATCCCATATATCTATATATATGCTCCGGTTAAGGAGAGAATTTCTAATAAAGAGCTTGAGTTCCTCGTGAAGAGGGGATTTGCACCACGTGAGTTTTACTTGCTTATTTCATTTATGTGTTATGCCTCATACTTACTTATCTCTTTACTGTAGCTTATGTCGTTGGAACACTAGTGAGTGTCGATGCCTACCCCTTGTCACAATTTCTCTGGGGTTAGGCTAGATACTTACTGGGTACACGTTGCTTACGTACTCATACCACACTTGCTGTACATTTTTTTTTGTGCAGGTACGCATATGTTTAAAGTCCCTGTGAGAGCAGAGGCGTGTACTCATGCGGGGACCTAGGTGAGCTACACTCCATTTGTCGACCCGCAGCCAGCAGAGTCTCCTTCAGAGTATTTATATTTTTCTGTCCAATTTGTATTTCGAGCAGTTTTTGTATTTTATTTTATTTTTTTAGTTAATACTCATGCACTTGTAACACCGGGTTTTGAAATAATTATGGGTTGTTCAGTATTGAAATTGTTAAAAGTATTATTATTTACTTTGTAAATCCCCATGATTTACTATTAACTCGAAGGAAAAATATGATCTCAGAATTATTAAAATGAGGACCAAATTAAGTATTTGTTGTTGGCTTGCCTGACAGTGGTGTACGACGCCATCACGACCTTTAATTGATTTTGGGTCGTGATGGAAATGTCCTATATTGTTTTAAAATATTTTCTTATGAGTATATTCGGATTACAGAGACAAATATAAATGGGAGTAGACTTAGAAGGATCCCGTAGCTAACGGCGGGTTCGTTAGACCTGGTGCACCTTGTAATTATCGATTACCATTATAACCCCGCTAGTGGAAGGTAAAACTACCATACCGTAACTGATTTCCCTAGAGTAGGGACTACCGTTATATTTGACTTCTTGCGAAGAAGTCCATAGTTATACCAATTACATGATTTGTTTATTGAAACCTTCCAAACATGAATATTGATATTACACAGTGTTTACCGAGATTATTATCGAATTGTCAATTGATTTATATTACATGAAACACATGATGAGACTGCTTATTGGTTATTGTTTCTGAAAGGACATACTTATGATATTTTCTGTTTAATATACTAGCATATTTTCTGACTTGTCCCCAATTAAAAATGGTTGTGGTTAAGTGTTATTACTCACTGAACTAGCGACTCACTCCCCGCTATTTTTTTTACAGAGACAATAATTGACGCGAGCAAGAATTTTGTTAATTAGAGTACACGAGTTGATATTCCTGGTGAACCCTATATTTGTTCGCGTGGGCGAAGAGTTTATTTATTTGTTATGTTCTCTCCTTTTAGCACTCTTAGAGTCGCTCCATAGTCATTTTTATTAGTGTCACGAGTATTAGATCATTATTAGACCCATGCCTAGTAGTAGATTCTCTTATAGTAATTTGGAGATGAATTTAAGAGTACTGTGTTGCAAGTGATTGATTAATAGTGGTGAATAACTCTTTGACTAGTTGATGAAGATTATGAGATATTTGGTTGATATATGTTGGTTTTGTTGTTGATTTTTGAGACAGGGTAAATTTTTGGATAGACCAAAAATAGGGAAAGCTCTGTCCGATTTTCTGTAAAATACTGATGAGGCTTACTTATGCGCACTTGCTCCTAAGCGCCCGTCATAATCCTAAATTAGATCGTGACATCATGCCATTCTTTGCAAAACAAAATAAATACTACATTATATTTTAATTGTTAGAACATCAATTATATAGCATTCTAATTAGCAAAAAAATAAATTATATAGCATTCTCCAGGTTAGATGGAGTTAAAGTTAAATGTTGAAAAACTTACATGGTATATGCCAAGTTAATTTAACTTTAACAGTTAAATATTTGATAATTTTAAAATTTTGCTCTATGTGATTTCGTTTGAAACTACTGTTTTCCCTCAATCATAAATATTTATTATAGTTTTGTTGTATGCTACTTCCTTTTATTTTTCACACTTTTAGTTATGACAAGTGACGCCACTACCATTTACATGAATAAACATTAAAACGTTCTAATTATTTATTTTTATCTATTATTATACGTAAAATACATGATTAATTAAACATCATTAACTAAAAGTTGATATAATAAGATTTCACAAATCACTTTAATTTGTTGCTTTTTAATAATTGGATATAGATACAACCACAAGTGGGGTATGGAGAGGTTAGCATGTACGCAGACTTGACCGCTACTTTGAGAAGGTAGAGATAGGCTGGTTTCGATAGACCCTCGATTCAAGAAAAGATAAAAAGAAACAATAGCAATAGGCAGTAACAACAATAAGAAACAAAGAAAATCGAAGCGCAAGATAATAAGAAAACAATACATAGTAATAATAATAATAAAAAATAAAAAAAAAAGAACAATACCAAACTAACACTAAAGCCACAGGTATGGAAACGACACATGCTCGACTACTTACTAATCTTGTATTCTAACATTCGACCTCCACACCCTTCTATCAAGAGTCGTGATCTTATTCATATTCTTGAGTTATTGTTATGTTCTTATTTTAGTCCTTTTCCTATTCATGATAGCACATTTGACCTACAATTAAATCAAATATGCTATTTTAGTCCTTGAAGTTAGTTAAAGATGATGTTTTTAAGGAATTCGGAACCAAAATGTGGTTCTTTTGGACTCTGTAGACCAAAATAGATCTAAAAAAAGAGGACCAAAATATATATAACGCCACACTATGTGGTGCTATACATTAACGATAACTGTGCAGTTAATGTATAGCGCCACATAGTGTGGCGTTATATATATATATTTTCTAACAGACCAGTGTATAACGCCACTATACCCGGCGTTATTTGTTTTTGTATAGCGTCGGGCACTGTGGCGCTATACCTGCTTCCTGGGCCCACCAATAATACACCTTCAATAATTCAAAAAGTGTATAGTAACCACTGCTTTGCGCTATACATTAAAAAAAAATTCTCCGTCCAGCCATTTCCTATGTAAAGCGGTTAGAATTGCATTTCATTCAGTCANTGATGGAGAATAACTCTGTGGGCTACAATTTACCTGCTCAGTGTCATGTTAAATTGCCACTTACAATGGAGTACGATAAATTGATATCATTGTTATGCAAAAAAAATGGGTGTGAGGAACGTTCAGTGTTACTTAATGTCACCGGACGATATCCGTATTCCGTCACTCCCCAAGGAGTTGCTTTTTACTCATAGTTTAACATCGACGATGATAAAACTTTGAGTGATTTTCTGAGAACTCCGGATGAATGCCGGAAATTTCTTTTAATCACAATGTTGGAGATGTAAGTGAAGGTTGTAGACGTTCCAAAAAATGAGGTTGTGCGTAGTAGAGATACCCCCCAGTCATCGGGTGGTTATTCTGGAGAAGTATTTGCCGGACAGGTTCCGGATGAAAGACTTTTCTTTGATTTAAACTTATCACCGCCGGGGAATGAGGAGGGAGAAAAAAGTTTCTATCCTGCTTTCCAACATTCACAAGATAAGTGGTAAATTTATGCTGTGATTTCTGTTAATTATGTATATTTTTAGTGTATTGAATTTGTATTAACGCTCATATATTGAATAGAGGTTACCGGCCGGATATGAATTTTACAAGTGGCCCATCCAGTAGTCATCACCCAATTGAAAACGTCCATCACATTACGACTTGTAAGTCAAGTTATATAGCTATATGAAAAGTATTTGTTAATTTCAGTAGCTTATATATTTTTTTGGTTGTACAGTGAAAACGAGCAAGTTGAACCACACGTACTCACTCAATTGCCCAAAAATGACGTATTACATCGCGATCTTGCTGATGCACAGAGTGAGGAACATAATAGTGATTACGACAACAACGCCAATGAATTCGGAGACGAGACACCTTTTCCTCGTGAGGATGGTGATGATGAGGATGAGGGGGAAGGACCAGATTTGAAGAGACCCCCCCTAGACGAAGAGTGTACGAGTCTGAAGTGCCGTTTCATTCAAGGGAGATTCCTTACATTGATAATTTTCCAAGCGTGCGGGATGTGGAAGATATCATAAGGGATTTTGATGAAATCTAAGCAATAATGTGGGATGATTCTAGACCAACGGTGCTTACAAAGGGGATGCCTTTCCCCGATAAAGCGCACGTAAGCAGGGCTTGTAAAATGAACAATGTAAAAGAGTGTTGTGAGATGCAGGTATGGGAGTCAAGTCCGTATGTATACAAGGTTGTTTTCCGCATGTGGTTTTGGCCATGTCCTTGGATGTTGCGTGCGTCCATTAAGAAGACAGGTATGTGGAAAGTGGGTAAATACATTCCCATCCACACATGTGAAATGGACACATTTAACGGTAATCAATGCAACTTGGATATTGACTTGATTTCTCTTGTACTTATTCCGCACATCGAAGTGTCCATAAAGTATAAAATCAAAGAGTGCATTACATCAGTCCACCAGGAATATGGCCATACCATTACGAAAATAAAGGCATTTCTCGGGTGCAAACGAGCATTTGAAATTGTCTATGGTAACTGGGATAAGTCTTTTGCAGCTCTACCAATGTACATGGCCGCACTGCAGCACTTTAATCCCGGGACGGTTGTTGAATGGAAGCTTGAGCAGAGTCCGTGAACGCCAGAATACATATTCAGTTACGTGTTCTAGGCGTTTAAGCCAGCAATTGATGGTTTTCCGCATTGCCGGCCCGTAATATCCATAGACGGAACTCATATCTATGGAAAGTACGATATCAAGCTTTTGATAGCCGTGGCAGTGGATGCTAATGGCCAGATATTTCCTCTAGCTTTTGCTGTTTGTGCCAATGAAAGCACAGAGACGTGGACGCTGTTTTTGAACCACCTGAAAGAGCACGTTGTGAAACAGCGGTCAAGTATTTGTCTAATATCTAATCGTCATGGTGGTATATTAAGTTCTGTGGATAACTTGGCTGCATGGAAAGAGACTTATGCATACCACCGTTATTGTGTGAGGCACTTTAAGGCCAATTTCCAGAAGGCATATTCCAAGAAGGATTTACATGATTTGATGTGGATGGCAGCAACAGACCACCAATAGCAAAAATTCTGGAGGCATATGGAATCTATTAGGCAAGAAAACGAGGCAGCCTATTGTTGGCTAATGCGACATAACCCTGAAAAGTGGACTTTGCATGCGGATGGTGGCAGACGATGGAGAGTTCTTACTACAAACGTGTCAGAGTCCTTCAACGAGTTATTGAAGTTGGCAAGAAGATTACCCATCACAGCCATGGTGCGAATGTCGTTCAAGCAGACGACGGAGAGGTTTGTTGAACGGTCTGCAACTGCAACGGAATTTATGGAAAGGAGTGTTGAATTTATGCCAGTGTCGATGCAGAGATTTGAGAAATACAGATAGCGAGCACATTGGCATTCATTTTTGCAGTATGATAACGAAAGAAATATTTTTGAAGTTCGCACCACTATCCATCAAAATCGGGGGAATAATGTACATACTGTAAATGAATCATCAAGGTTATGCTCTTGTGGAAAATGGTCCATCTACCACATGCCTTGCTCACATTCCATCAAGTGTTTTCAACGTATTAGTTTTGGGGAGACCAACTATGTTGATCAACAATATAGTGTTGCCAAGTACCTAAACACTTATAGTGGTCAGTTGCAGCCAGTGGGTGCTAAGAATTATTGGCCTCCGGAATCATTTAAAATGGTGTGTAACAAGTCCTATTTGCGTAAAATACAGGTGCAGAAGAGAACGCGCATACGGAACCAAATGGATGTTGGTGATACCGTTTATGCACGCAAATATGGTATATGCTCGCAAACAGGACACGACCTACGTAAATATCCTTCAGCTGGTTTGGGTGGCAAAACTAATCGTGGCGGGTGTTCTTCTAGTGTACCTAACTACCCATGAGTTGATGTTATAATAATTTCATGTCTATGTATATGTTGCAAGATTTATGAAATAAAATTATTCTTGTTAATTATGATTTGTACTTTTTCATATTACCGATTTAAATGATAATTTAATAAAATAATATGTATATTTAGTCTGGTTAAATATTGTTGTTAATGTAAATAAAAATATTATTTACACCAAATATAAAAAAAGTCAAAGAAGGTCGAATCAATGTGTGTGTTGTCTTGTCTAACTGAAAAGGCTGACAAGATGACATAAAGTTGGTCAACATCATGAAATTTTAGCGTGGCTTGACACTACGTTATGTGTGTGTTGTCTTGTCTAAGTGAAAAAGCTTACCAGCTGACATAAAGTCGTCATGTCAACATCATGAAATTTAAGACGCAAAATATAACGTGGTTGGATAGTACTTTATGTATTTAGCGCGACTTACCACTACGTTGTGTGTGTTGTCTTGTCTAACTGAAAAAGCTGATCAGCTGACATAAAATCGTCTTGTCAACATCAAGAAATTTAAGACGCAAAATATAGCGTCGTTGGATAGTACGTTATGTATTTAGCGCGAATTACCACTACGTTATGTGTGTGTTGTCTCGCATATAAATAACGGGCCCATTCCAGTTAATTTGTGTGCTCAAAATTTAGTAAAAAAAAATATTTCATTTAAAGGTAAGGTTTTTTTTACTAAAAGCAAATATTTCACAAATGTCTCAACCTCAAATGAAAGTGTGAAAAAGCATGCTTGATGCAATTTTGTTGGGACGATGGTGAATGTGGACGTCGCTATTGGCATTGTTTGAATCAGTTTTACTAGGATCCCAACGAACCTATGTGTGATTTTGAGGAATGGGTTGACCCCCCATGTTATCAGCAATGCTACAAAGAACAACTGCATTATCTTAATAATTTGCGTACAAGACAAGAGGAACGTGAAAGAGAAG
This sequence comes from Nicotiana paniculata, assembly GCA_005239505.1. NCBI lineage: Eukaryota > Viridiplantae > Streptophyta > Magnoliopsida > Solanales > Solanaceae > Nicotiana > Nicotiana paniculata. The sequence goes on along the minus strand of ML323520.1, from coordinate 21,936 downwards.
GCAATAGAATTATTGCAGACTTGGGGGCTAAACAGAAGGAGGTAGGACGAGAAAAATGGAAAGCAGAATGGACTTGTGAAGCCGAAAAGGAACAGAAAAAAAATATAAACGGGAACTTGCGGAGGTGAAGGCGAAACTTAAAGAGGTAGAAGAAGAAAAAGAACAGCTGGAAGAACGATTGAAGTGGTTGGAGCGGAGAATAAATGGCAGCCGGGGCTAAACACTTGCATGTCTGTGTTAAGTGTATTTTTCATATTTTATGTATTTTTATTATGTTAGCAGTCTATGTTTGTGTTTGTGCTTGTGCAGTAGTATTGTTTTCCTTGTTTGTTGTACTAAATTTTATTTTAATTGAAGTGGAAGTTAAGTTTTAGTTCTTGTGTTGTTATATGAAACTATCAAACGAAATGAGAACTAAGAAAATTAATGGCCATATTCGATTAAATATTGTTGTTAATGTATACATTAAATATTGTTTACGCCATAATACAAGAAAAAAGTGAAAGAAGATCGAATCAATGTGTCCCGCAACCGGTGTGTCTCAATGTAGCCGCTGGTCTGAGGCGCATCATTCCCGCTGGCCGAGGTACGCTATCGGGATCATCATCATCAAATCGTCTCCTTATAGCCGGATGCAGCGCAGGATGACATGTATCGGCGGTGCTGTCAGGTCCAGTAGAAGGCTACATAATAATATAAAACTTAGTATAGAAAACTACATAACAATTCACAACAATTTATATTGTCTTACCATCATCATCGTGTCTGGATCCTGAATGTAGTCATCTGTCGCAGCATCACATGAAGCCTTCAAAAGGAAATTAATAAAGTTAAAGGAAACAAATAAGTTACAGTCAAAACAAATTCAAATTCAATACTAATAAACTCATACTTGCACATGTGATGTGGAGCCATAACTCAGTCGGCGCCCACTATACAAATCTCGGGTCGGTCGTTCCTCGTTAGTGGTAGACGGGCCTGGGAAGTATCTAGCCCAATCCTCTCGTTGAATATCTGATCCCGTGATCAATAATTGATCCGATGGGGTCATCTGCGAGGGCACTTGAGTGGGATAAATTCCATGGTTGTAAGACGGCATGTCCGTCTCATCCATGCCATCTGCCATATCATCATCAACATCATCTGCAGGAGCCTCAACGCCCCCTAGCTGGGGACCACCTCATCTCCTCCCACGACCACGTCGTCGGGCACCACTAGCTCGTAGGGCACCACGAGGTCGTGGGATACTAAGACCTCGCTGGTACTGCGTTGGGTCTATATAATCAGCCTCGTGTGCGAAACGTTGATCCGATCAGGCTCGCTGCAGTGTCTAGGTAGCCATATCCATGAATCGCCGACTATACTGTAGCATGACTACATGATCATGGAAATAACTCTACATCTGCTGCCCCATATGATAGACGGTATGCAATCCAATTGCCTACACAAAGTAAAAAATATAAACTACATATTTGACACAAAATTACAGGTATATAATTAATAATAACAGAAAACATACCAGAGCCTCGTGTCTCCCGGCGTATATGACGTAGAGACCGTGTGGCAGATGAAATAGGTTCCCGACAATAAGTCGGGTAACAATGCGGTACAATGCCATATAATTCTAAATAGGAAAGAACTGGGGAGGTGGGATCAAGTCAGCTCGCCTGTCCCAAATACCCAACTGCTCGTCAAGCCATGCCATAAATGTGTCGTCCACCCTGGACCGATCATCCCTCTCAAAGTGTCTGGCATGTCATGCAGGAGGACTCGGTATAGGCTGCGGCATGCCAAACTGACGACATACCCGCTCGGAGGCATGATCCTCAACAATATCGAGGCATATGAGCGGGACAGAAGACCTCCAAATCTGTCGGCTAAACCTACAATACGCTGGCAGGGTATCTATCACATCATCGTTGTACGGCGTCCAGATGAACTATCAAATAAGAATACAAACCGTTAGTAGGCGCATAACTACGTTAATCTATACCAGGTAAGTTTATTTATATATTCACCTGTGCGTCGTCCAGCAGATCCAAAACATCCCTGCAGAGGGGGAGATTATGATGGGCATCATAATCTCGTGCAAGAGCACGACGCATAACCCACCTCCAAGCTAGAGGAAGCTCCGGAATTTCTACATTAGCCGGTAGCTGTGGTAGAGGTGGCTGAAACTGCATAAATCGCTCCCAGGCCCAAACCTAACATGGAAAGTTGATGTAAAGTATAAGAATAACTATAACTAGGTAGAATTGTAGCTAACAGACATATTATTTGAATATGTTGTCACCTATAGAAGTGGCAGAAAGCCACAAACGTCTCTCTGTGTGCTAATGGAAGCCCGGCACATATGCCTGTACAGGAATGAGAGGCACCACCCCAACTGTACATGGTTGTAGTCTCGAACACATCAATATGGTGCAGAAAATGCTCGCAAATAACCCACCAAGTATAACGAGCAACAACAACCCCGTATGTCGTATCACATCCACCTCCTCGGACTCGTCGATGATAGTAGGGTGGATCTCCTCCAAGTGCGCTATAATGGAGGTCAACTACAGACGGTTGGACCCAGACCCTACCGCCTAGTCCACAGGCCTGAAACTAGTGAGCCTCTCCAGATAATCCCAATAGGCCTGCCGCTGATAATATCTCATGTTATAAGGCATCAAACTGGCAAGCCATCAGCTGACATGCCATATAGAATCTTGGCGTCCTGCAGGGTGATGGTGGCCTCGCCGATGGGCAGGTGGAAAGTGTGCGTCTCCGGTTGCCACCGCTCAATCAACGCCGTGATCAAAGCCCAGTCGAGCTGTATCCAGCCAATCCTAATAATCCTATAAAATCCTAGATCCTCCAGGTAATGTACCACACGGGGATGTAGAGCTCTATCATTCAAAAACTCCCACATGTACTCCACTCTCCTGGCCCGGAAAGTCTGCGTAAGCAACTGTCCGTCCCATATATACTTGGATCTATGCTCGGGTTGTAGGGCTAATAGATCCAACGTCCGAGGACCGGGATGTACCATCGGGTCCATGTCGTCAATTGTAAATTAAAACAACATTATTTGTATTTTATTCTCTATATTAAATATTAATTTTTTGAGCTACATAATTTTTAGAGTTATACAAAATTTAAACCTATGGGTTGCAGGCTCGTTATTTGAGTCCCAGTAGNTTCCGGGCTCGATATTTTGAGGCCCAGTGGCACCAAATTAACATTAATAATTATGTGTGTCAAATTCAATATTTTTTATAATTTTGTGTGATTGTTTTTTAATTTTAATTCATAATTTTTAATAACTTAATTGTTTAATTATACAAATTATATATATATATATATATATATATGTTTGGGTTCTAGACTCGATATTTCGAGGCCCAGTGGCACCAAACTAACATTAATAATTACTTATGTGTCAAATTTAATATTTTTATAATTTTGTGTGTATAATTGTACAAAGTTTGATTTTCAACTACCAGTATAAGATACTTAAACTAAAGTATTTCTACGCTACAATACTACATACTACAACGCTACAAGGCTCTAAATTTTACTACGCTACAGGGGTCTACATTTTACTATGCTAAAAAATAATCTAAACTAAACATGAACAATAAATAAATTTAATTACTAATAAAACACAAAACGACATGAAACACATATATATAAAAATAATTATTAAGTCCGGATAAATTTAGCATACTAGTTTCGCAAAAAAAAACAAAACACAAACCGAATAGAACACATACAAATAAAAAAATATGCATTATTATTAAAGTTTCAACATAAAATAAAACGAAATACCTCGATTTAGAGATTTTGGAAAGCAAATAAATTGAAATTTTGACTCCGAAAATGTGAAGCGAGAACAATACAATGCTCTACTCGAAAATGGGACCAAAGTTCTTCAACTTTTATGTGATGGGGGGATCCAATATTTTTTTTTTTAACAAAATGGGCAGAATCGAGGGGGGGGGGGGGGGGGGGAGGGAGACCAAAAGAAGAAGAAGAGAATTAAAAAATGGGGGAAGAAGGAGAAGGAGGGTCGTCTTGAAGGAGACGGCCCGTTTATCGAAAAACTAATGTATAACGCCGGGTATAGTGACGTTATACACAGATATGTCAGAAAAAATATATATAACGCTATACTATGTGGCACTATACATTAACGGTACAGTTACCGTTAATGTATAGCGCCACATAGTGTGACGTTATATATATTTTGGTACTTTTTTTTTTTGGATTTATTTTGGTCTACATAGTCCAAAAGAACCATATTTTAGTTCAGGACTCTGTTTTTAAGTGGTCTCCATTACTAAAGGATAAAACCATTAAAATGAAAGCACGTGTCAAATGAGTTACTTATTCCACAAATGGGCGGCTCGTTGATTGCTAAGTACACTAAAATTCTCTTTGGTGGCTCTGGCATTGGCTCATTATTCTTCTCTTTTTGCCATGATCTTTATTTGAATTTCAAATCTCAAATTTCAAGCAGTACTGATTACACTATCCTGAGAAAATTCCTCAGTTCTAAAGGATGTTCATCACTAGTAAGTAATACTATATTAAAATTTATATTTTTATATTATCGATGTATTTTAATTTGTTATAGCAAATAAGTTACCTTATTTCTTATATTACTAATCCCACTATAAATGACTACACTTAAATATCATTTATGAATGATACAGTATAATTTTTTTTTATCTTTTCTTAGCCGAGTGTACACACTACCTTTGTCAGAACTCACTTATGGGATTCCACTGAGTTTATTATTGTTGTATAAAGAATTAAAGATTAAACTCCACATTTTGTACAATTGTAAATGGCAGTGGCGGACGCACATGGTGACAAGATTGAACTCGCTTCGTCAAAAATAATATTATGTATATGTAAAAATTATGCTACGTAAATTTTGTACAAAAAGTTTATTTGAACCCACTTGACAACTACTATTTTACGACTAAAATTATGTACTTTTAAGATTGAACCCGCTTGTACAAAATTCTGGATCCGCCACCGGTAAATGGTAAATGGTAATGTTAGATGTAGGATGGTTAAACTTGTTGCAGTTTATCTTTCATTATTTTTATTTTTTTGTTTTGTTTTGTTTTGTGCATCAGTCTTTTCAGTTCTTAGGATCAACTTCAAGAAATGTGTTCAATGATACGCAATTTGCCTTTGGGATTAGAACCCTTTTCACCTCTATATTCTACATTGTGCTTTTGATCAAAGAATTCGCAGGAAATAAATAAATGTTGATTTTCTTTAATGCGTTTCACAATATTCCTTTTCTTAAATTAGAAAACACAAAGCTCCTTAATTTTTGAAATAAATTACTATACTGTAGTTCAAGTTCTGTCATTTGGTTTTGCAGGATTCTGTATTGAAAAAAGAAGAAAAAGAAACCAGAAAAATTAGTAGTAACACTTGAGTAGAACTGAAACAAATATTGAACTCAATTTAGTTGCATTTTCTTCTTTCCAGGTTTTCTGGTTATGAAATTTGAGGATTTACTTTTACTGCTTTGTTGATGTCAAAAGCAACAAATAAGTAGACATCAGATAGAAATGAAACCAATTTATTGAATTTTCTTCCCTTCTTTAGCTAAGCGTCTATCGGAAACAAACTCTCTGCCCTTTCAGAGTAGGGGTAAGGCTGCATACATCTTACCCTTCCCAGACCCTGTGGGAATTCACTTGGTTTGTTGTTGTTGTTGTAATTTATTGAATTTTCCTCTTTCCAGATTATTGGTTATGAAATCTAAGGACTTTAGTACTACTGTAACTCTTTTACAGCTTTGTTGATGTCAAAATGGCCTTGCTCTGGATTTCTGCTTCTTTTGGCATTTCTATTGTTGAGCACAAGAACAAGTACTAGTTTAGCTTATGATAGACGCGAGATAATAAAGGCGCGTCATGGAGCTGTTGCCACTGATGATGGACGATGCTCAACGATTGGAAGAGACGTTCTACGAGAAGGAGGCCATGCTGTGGATGCAACAGTGGCTGCAGCCCTTTGCTTGGGAGTTGTTAGTCCGGCGTCTAGTGGCATTGGTGGAGGAGCATTCATGCTAATAAGATCAGCAGATGGAAAAGCACAAGCCTTTGATATGAGAGAAACTGCTCCCAAGAAAGCCTCTGAGGTATTTTTACTATTGAAATCCTTTGATTGCATACATTGACAGTTAATAACCGAATAACGAAGTCCCACATTAATAGGTGTGAGACTTTTTAGGAAAACCGTGCAGCAGGTTTGGCCCAAAGCGCACTATGTTAATAGTATCTTTGGGCTGGTTTAGCCCGACATGTTTAGACCTAGGTTGAAATCCACTAGGAAATCAAATCAAATATGTGTAGGTCTCATATCTATTGGATTACAAATTAACAATGTGTTTTAGTCCTCCCATAATACTTGATATGTTGAGCAAACATGTATACATACATACTTTGGTAGAAACAAAATTGACAATCTTAAATAGATTTATTAAGTTAGAAGAGCAGATGGTAGTGCAAAAATGCTAAAATTGGAAAGGATATAAGATAGCTGAGATGAGGATATAAGTACGGAAGTTTTGCTGCTTAGTCACCAAAATGATGTAGATTGCACTAGTTATCGAATTGTTTCAAGCTCTTACAAATTCGACGAAATAGATGTAGATGATATAATTTTGCAACTTGTATCATATCTTTCTGTTCAGAATATGTACGCAGGAAATGCTGCTCTAAAAGCTAGCGGAGTTCTTTCAATAGGAGTTCCAGGAGAAATTGCTGGCCTTTACGAAGCGTGGAAGCAATATGGAAAGCTTTCATGGAAACGGCTTGTGAGGCCAGCTGCACACCTAGCTCATAGCGGGTTCAAGATTTCACCATATCTTCATATGCAAATGTTCAAAAGCGAATCAGATATTATGTCGGACAAGGGGCTTCGCGACTTGTTCACATCAAATGGCAGCCTTTTGCAGATAGGAGATATATGTTATAACAAACAGCTAGCAAAAACACTTAGAGCACTTTCCGCATTTGGAATTAGGCCATTTTACAATGGATCAATTGGGGTTAAATTGATCAAAGATATAACAAAATCTGGAGGCATATTAACAATGGAAGACTTGCAGCAGTATCAAGTTAGAATAAGAGAACCTATCACTGCAGATGTCATGGGATTTAAGATACTTGGTATGCCACCTCCTTCAGCTGGAGGTGCTGCAATGGTGCTAGTAAGTATATCTCTTTGATCATTTCCTTTAGGGTGCATTTAGTATGAAAGAAAATGTTTTTTCACGGAAAAATATTTTCCTAGAAAATAAGGAATACATTTATATATAATCTAGGCAAACATTACGGGGTCAGCGTTCGAGGTTCAGGGTCCGGGGTCCGAGGTCCTGATTGGGGGGGGGGGGTCGATGGTCTGGGTTTTGAGTTTGAGTTCCGTGTTTAGTGTTCAGGGTTCGGGATCCGGGGTCGTTTGTTGGTTGTCAGGGGTCAGGGTCCGAGGTGCAGGTTGAGGGGTCGGTGATCAGAGGGGAGGCAGGCGGGTGGGATTGTATGGTGTGCCGAGGGTGAGGGAGGTGAGTCGGGGGTGGGGGCTGAGGACGAAGAAGGGGTGGGGGATGGGGTGGGCTGAACACCCTTAAATTCATCTCTATGTTACCACTTTTGAAGAAATGCTTTTATTTGTCTTCCTCAGATGCTGAACATTCTTGCACAATATGGAATTCCCATGGAAGGTCCAAGTCCCCTTCTAATTCATCGACAAATTGAAGCGTTGAAACATGCATTTGCACTGAGGATGAACCTCGGCGATCCAGATTTCATTAACATTAAAAGCGTCATAAACGATATGCTGTCAACTGAATTTGCAAAACAGTTGAAGAAGACCATATATGACAACATGACTTTCAGTCCCAATCACTATGGTGGCAAGTAAGCAACTTTAACTAAGACTTGATTAAATATCATATATCAGGAAAACTTGTATTGTTTTTTGCTAGAGTGAGTGATATATTCAATTGTAACAATATTGACAAACCATTGATCTCAAATAGGTGGAATCAAATCCATGATCATGGTACCAGCCACATGTCCATTGTGGACAGTGATCGAAATGCTGTTTCGATGACTAGCACTGTAAACGGATACTTTGGTGCAAAATATCTATCACCAAGTACAGGGATAGTTCTTAATAATGAAATGGATGATTTTTCAATTCCTGAAAAACGTTCCGAAAATGTTCCACCACCAGCACCTGCAAATTTTATCCATCCCGGCAAAAGGCCATTGTCTTCAATGACACCTACGATTGTTCTCAAGGTAAAAATTTCAGATTTGTCCAAGTTTTAACTCATTGAAAAACATACTTTACAGTAGGGGATTTTGTTGAAACCTTATTTGTAATAATAGGGTGAACAACTGAGAGCGGTTATTGGCGCAAGTGGAGGAGCAATGATTATTGCTGGTACAACTGAGGTTTTTCTGAATCACTTTGCAAGGGAAATGGATCCATTCTCTTCTGTAATGGCTCCAAGATCTTACCATCAGGTACTTATATTAGAATAGCCAAAACGTCCGATAAGTTGACACAGAAAGCATGAGAAACTATTTGATACAGAGTCTTTAAAAGATCATATTAATGGATATTCTCAATCTTGGTGAACTCTGAATAGATTGACAATTTCCTGATTTTCAAGCTTATTGAACCTTCATAATATTGTTCTTTGCAGTTAATTCCGAATGTACTACAATACGAGAATTGGACGATTGTGACAGGTGACCACATAGAAGTACCAGAAAAAACAAGAACAGCCCTACAAAAGAAGGGCCATGTACTGCAAAGTATCGCCGGAGGGACAATTTGTCAGTTTGTTGTTCAAGAATTCAAGTCATCAAAATTAGGGGAGCTTGTAGCTGTAAGTGATCCAAGGAAAGGCGGATTTCCCTCTGGTTTTTAGATGTACAACGTCGGACAAGGAGTTGTTGCTACAAAAGAATCCTACAATAAAAGTCATATATTTTAGTCTAAGCTAATATTTTTCATAAGGCCGATTTTCGTCTGGTATGGTCCCGGCGGGGCTCGAACCCGCGACCTTCGGCTCATAAGACCAACGCTCTAACCAACTGAGCTACGGGACCTTTACTTAAGGAATAAGTAAGATTATTATATAAATCTGTAATTACATTGTAAGATTCTACCCCTGATTTGATATTCTCTACTCATTATAAGTATCATAATAAAATCTCACACTTCGTAAACGTAAAAAAGTTCTCATCCGCAGGATATACGATTATTTTGAACATGAAAAATACAGATGTAGTATTTTATTCTAATAAATATTAGTAATATACAATAATGCTAAAAGACTAATCCGGATCCGATGTTTACACAAAATCATACTAGTTAAGTCATAAATTGATTAAAGAATATGTATTAATTAATTATGATTCGGTGATAAGAGTGTATTTAAAGATATATGCACGTATTCAATGGTTTGGTATAACAACACGTAAGAATATTATAATTCAAGATTTGACTATGAAATTTATGATTTTTTCCCCCTCACATATCAAACACAAAGACAAGAGACCTTAAGAACTTGAGCTAGTGGAGATTAGGATTATTGACGTCAACCGATTACGAAAATGAAGAGTAGCTTGGATTTGCTTTTTTTGTTTTCTCATTATACTAGTCATGTTGTACATGCGTTGTGCATATACCCTAAATCAATAAATATATTATGTTTAGCTTTAACTTCCATTTCAGGATGAAGAATATTATCACGTATACATCTTAAGTGTTCAACATATATCTTTTGTAAGGAACAAATTTATTTTTAAGAAATGAAAAGAGAAGAGAAGTGCTCCATAAGAGAGGTTGGTGTGACAAAAATGAAATTAAATATATTTAATAAAATTCTATATTTCAAAATACTTAAAATATCTACTAATTATTATATTAGTCAAGTTCTTTATAAAGTTCTAAAGAACATAAAATATTATAGTGACTCTTTATTAATCGTCCATCTTCAAAGAGAAAGGCGTTAGATTTAAAGTTATGTATGCATTTAAATATATGTAAGGGCAAAGTTGTTGTCTTTTTAAGCTATTACTCTTGCAATATGTGATTATAATACATTTATATTATTTGTACTTTTAGTGAGATTGATATTTTGTTTAACAAGAAAGTGAAAAGACTTTTTATTTTTTATTTTTGCACAGGGAAATTGATAATACACAGGAAGTTCCAAGGAAAGAAAAATCTCAAGCCGCTAAAGGTTGTAATACTGCAAACTTGTAGTTAGAAACTTTGGTTGGATAGTACCAATACTATCCCTTCGTCTAATTTTGACAGGAAAAAAGAATCAAAAGAGCAAAGGAGAATCGATATTACTACTCAAGAGATTATCATGCTGAAGACAACAAATTTAATATTTTCACTAAATTTTGCTTTGACTTCTATTCCCAAACAGTGAAGGTTATTAAGTATGTTTAATAAGAGACAGATTTATTCTTGAAGAATGATAAGAGAAGAGAAGTGTTAGGTAGGGGAGGTGGATGGTGTGAAGGGTCACACTATTGGAGCTTTGTTGCGTCAACTTCGGTGAACTGCTACTGACACATTTCTCTCCGCTAAAATCAAAAAGTTCACTTCGACTTTTCTTCCACACTTCAATTTCAGCTCGTACCAGTAAAGAGGGAGTTCATCTCACCAGCTGCAACTCTAGATCCATACAAGTTGGAATCACCTATGCGGGGAAATGGTGAGGATGGTGAGAATTTTCTGAGTTTGTGTGAATCACCCTTGCTGGGAAATGATGAGTATGGTATGCAACTAGAATCTGCTATTTTTCTTGGGCTTGAATCTGAGTCTACTCCACAAAAAATTACAAGTGAGATTACACAACATACAAACAAAGAAGTTGTAAAAGCTAAAAAAAAAACACAAACAAAGGAAAAGCACCATGTCCACATGCTCCACATGATCAAATAGCAAAATTAGCACAAAGTTTCCAATATGACATTAGGAATTCCCCGTGGGCAATCGTCCTTCACTAGTACAGATGCTGCATATGACAATACCAAAAGAACCTATGCTTCAAAGTGGGATACGAGCAACTTTGAGAAAGAAAAAAGAACCAAAAATATATTGCCAAGACATTGAAAGGCATTTGAATAAAGAAGAAGAAGAAACAATAACAATTGTCCATGTGACATTAGTGTTTCTGTTGTGACATTTCCAAAAAATGGATAAATGTCCTTCCAAGTGACATTCTTGCATCAGAATTTGAAGAGTGGTGCACACTTGTAATGCTCTAAACTCCACCCAAAGGTTATAAATAGGCCTTCAACATGACCATCAATTATCAACATTTATTCTTTGCCTCTTTCGTTCTTCTTCATCCTTTCCCCCTTAAACTTTTGTAGTCTACTTTCTTTGTTCCCCTATTTTAAATAGATGGGTTTGTAATTTAATATTTTGTTGATTCATGTATCCTCCTAAATAGAGGTAGGCTTGTTTAATCCTGGAGAGACATTTCACACTGCTGAAATAGTTTCTTAGGGCAGTGCCCAGCACGACTCAAGTCAAATCGTGTATTTATATTAAAATTACAGTGTTATTATTGAAATTCTTACTCTCAATTACTACAATCTAAGAAACTAAGGCAAGTAATAATACTGCGAAATTTTTTTATGGTGCCACCAATTTTGGTGTCGCCTCCGCTGCTACTGTTCCAGCTGTCCTGCCAGATATCCATGGTGTTGCAAATAAGTTATTGCATTCACAACTTTGGCAGACACTAATGTCAAAACACAGGTATGTAAGTAGACATGGTTACATATCCAATGCTAAAATTAAAACCTTCAAGAAAAATGCACCTCAATGCAAGAGAAGAGTTGGAATAAATGATAATCTCGCTAAGTCAAAATTAAATTTGACTAAAGCGGATAATATAGTTGTTGCAGTCATTTCCCAAATAAATAATGCGGCCAATATGAGAGATTGGGTGAAGACTCTGGTGCTACTAGGCACATTTGTGTAGACCAAAATGAATTTTGTCTTACACCCAAGTTGAGGAAGGAGAAGAAACTATTTATCTAGGTGACTCAAGAACAACTTGTGCTCTTAGGAAAGGAAAAGTTCTTCTCAAACTCACATCTGGTAAAACTGTACCATTGATTGATGCGTTGCATGTTCCTAATATCCAAACCAATTTGGTTTCCGCGGGATTATTAGGAAAAGTTGGAGTGAAGGTTTCTTTCGAGAATGATGAGGTTGTATTGACCAAAAATAATATTTTTGTGGACAATGGATATTGTAACCATGGTTTATTTATGCTTAATGTTTCTGATACTAGATATGAAAATACATCTTCTTCTGCTTATATGGTTGAGTCAATTTCTTTGTGGAATGCTAGACTGGGACATGTTAATGTTGCGTATATAAAGAAAATGCAGTCACTAGGATTAATATCTGGTTTAGACTCAAATAATATTAACAAGTGTGAAATATGTGCTGAAGCTAAAAGTACTAGAAAGACCTGTTTTTACGTAAATAGAGAAACTGAATTATTATCTTTAATTCACTGATTTAGGAGACTTGAAGAAGACTATTACTAGAGGTGGTAAAAGATATTATGTGATTTTTATTGATGATTTTTCTAGATATACTAAGTTGTACTTGCTTAGAAATAAAGATGATACTTTAATGCATTTATTTCTTATAAAACTGAGGTTGAAAATCAACTTAGTAGAAAAATCAAGAGAATTAGATCTGATAGAGGTGGAAAATATTTATCTTTAAATGATTTTTGTGATAAGGATGGAATAATTCATGAAGTAAATCCGCCTTTGTAACGACCCAACCGGTCATTTTGCGTTATCGGACCCCGTTCCCCTAAATGAAACCTCCCATAGCGGCTTATTATAATTTATGACTTACGGGGACTGGTGGTCCGGGATTCGGAGGTGTTTAGAGTGCTATAGGAACATTTGGTTTCTTAAGGTTGGACTTTAAGGTCAAGTTTGACTTCGGTCAATATTTTTAGTAAACGACCTCGGAATCAAGTTTCGACAATTCCGGTAGCTTCGTATGATGATTTTGGACCTAGGCGTATGTTCAGAATGGGTTTGTGATGACTCGGGAGCGTTTTGGCACCCAATATTGAGTTAAGAGTTCTTTAAGTTTCTATTATGGTTTGGGACGTGTTTTTGCGATATCGAGGTCCGAATGAAATTTCGAGACCGGGAATAGTTCCGTTATGTCATTTATGACTTGCCTGCAAAATTTGGTGTCATTCCGAGTAGTATAGGGCGTTTCGGCGCATTGTTAGCGAAGTCTAGAAAACTTAAAGTTCCTAAGTTTGGTTCTAGGGGTTTTGAGGTGTGATTTTGAGTTTTAGCGTTGTTTTGGGTGTTCTAAAGCCTCGAGCGAGTCCGTATTACGATTTGGGACTCGTTGGTATATTTGGACGGGGGCTTGGATGGTCCCAGGTGCCTCCCGGACACCACACGAGGCCAAAGACCAGCTGCATTAGCTGTTGGTGCACCTGTTCTGGTGTGACTGCAGGTGCGGTTGCCTAGTCGCAGGTGCAGGACCGCTCCTGCGGTCCCAGCCTCGCAGGTGCGACCCCCAGTGGTCAGGCCGATTCTCGCAGGTGCGGATAGAATTCCACAGGAGCGGAGCCGCAGGTGCGGTCTCCACTCTGCAGGTGGGAGCCTAGGCATCCTAGTCCTTTTTGCGCAGGTGCGAGCCTTTGCTCACAGGTGCGAGACCGCAGGTGCGGTCCTCGAGCCGCAGGTGCGGAAATGCTATTCGAACAGTGTGTTTTATACACGGGAATTAACTCATTTCCCTTATCTTCATCTTCTTCCTTGGGCGATTTCCACCATTTTAGAGGGGCAAACGACCTGGTCATTGAAGGTAAATAACTTCCACTCTAATATTAGCTTCATGCATGAAATACTAGCTTAATTAACTACCTAAATTAGTGAAAATTCTAGAATGGGGTAGTGACCTAGTGCTTTCGATAATTTGAGAATTTACCCGTGAATTAGCTATGAAATCAAGTAGAAATCGTATATTAATGATCCTTAGGCTATGGGTGAGTGTTTCCTTCGAGAATTTTCGGAATCCGAGCATGTGGGCCCGGGGTTGGATTTTAGAATTTCTTCAAGAATGGGAAATTTACTAAATGAGTAGGAGAATTTCCCTATTTCGAGCATAAATTAATGAATTTGTATAACATTTGGCTAGTTTCGAGTCCTCGGGTGTAGAGTTCGGAGTTTCGGGTGTGTTCTTGGTCCGGAAAGTAGGTTCGACACGATGTGAGTCTCCTATGTCCCCATAGGTGATTATAAATAATTTCATGTCCTTTTTTGTGGGGGCTACGCACGCACGAAGTGACGAGAGTCCGTGCGTAGCTACTACTAAGTTCTGTTGGGTAGTTCTAGGACTCACTAGCATGCTTATGTGTGCCTTACATGTATTCCTAAACGTATCTTGAATTGCATATTATCCCTGATTTGGCATGAGAATATTAGTAAGTTGTGGTCCATGATATATTGCTTAGGTTCTTGCCTTAGAGAATAATCTGTGATAATTCCCTGAAAACTGATAATTTTATGTATGTATGCGGCACCGCGTCACATGTATGATTCATGAGCGGAATAGCCCTACTATTATGGCAACTGCGTCTCATGTTCGATTTGCGAGCGGGGTAATACATGCATCCATGGTTCGAGCCGTTCGACCCTCGGCAGTGCACATTTATTTTTTCGTGATGTTCCGGCCGTACGTTTCCGGCCTATTATGTGTTGTATGATTCACTGGGAATTTGTTGTAATTATACAAACTAGTTCATGTTAATAAGGGAATTTAGTACATTATGTGCTAGTGTAATTTGACATGCAAAGGTAAATACAACTATACGTGATGATTAATCTCCTTGTGATTTCTACGACTGTTATGCCTGCCTAGTTCCTATTAAATCATGTTATTTAGAAAATGCTGACCCTAGTAAGTATCATGTCTACCTCTCGTCACTACCTCTTCGAGGTTAGGCGGGATACTCACTGGGTACATATTTGTTTATGTACTCATACTGCACTTCTATACTTAATTGTACAGGTTCTGAGGCTGGTTCATCTGGTTATCAGACCAGATCTCGATTCTGATCTCAGTTGGACCCGACTTCACAATGAGCTGCTTCTCCTGACGATTTTTGGTGGCACCTTGGAGTTTTCTTTTGCTTATTTCTCGTCTATTCATTTTAGACAATGAGATTGTATATTATGTTTTGTATATTCTATTAGTATGCCCGTAGGACCTGTGACACTAGTTCTTGGCGTAGTTGTTATTTTGGTTTACGGGTTTGTATCTATACATATTGGCTCATTTCTCATCATGATTGTTTTGATTAAAACTGTTAACTATCCTTGTCAAATCACGTTTTAACTATTAAAAAAACTGAGCTTATTTTTAAGTGTTTAAACTAATATGAAGGAACCTTTAGTAAAATTTAGAGTCGGCTTGCCTGACCCCACTATTGGGCGCCATCACGACCTCAGTTAGGATTTTGGGTCGTGACAACATGGTATGGGAGCACTAGGTTCACGTAGGTCTCACAAGTCACGAGCAAACCTAGTAGAGTCTTGTGAATCGGTATGAAAACGTCTGTACTTATCTTTGGGAGGCTATAGGGTGTTAGGAAAACCTCTCCTTATTTTTATTCTATCGTGCAGACAATGGTTTACTAAATTTTATTCTTCTATTCTCTCACAGATGGTGAGGACGCGTACATCCGATGTTCCAGATCCGGGAGGGGCCGCTACCCCCGTTGTTCGCGGCCGTGGCAGAGGCCGGGGGAGGGCACCAGCCCGAGGCAGGGGACGAGGGCGTCCCCGAGCTATTCCAGTCGTACCACCAGAGGACCCCACTATAGAGGAGCAGGGTGAGGTGCCCCTAGCAGGTCCTGCTCCAGTAGATTTCATGATGGCGCCAGGATTCCAGGAGATCATAGGCCGTATGATGCGATTCATGGACACTATGTCCCAAGCTGGTTTATTTCCAGCGGATCCTGCCACATCTTAGTTAGAAGGGGGAGCCCAGACCCCTACTGCCCATGCTGCAGGCCAGATAGCAGCGCTTCGTCATACCCCGAGTACACTGCCCATGGGTGGAGCCCAGCCGGTAGCAGTAGCACCTGAGCTCAGACCAGCTGCGGACGGGGATCCGCAGAAGTTACTGGATATCTGGACCCGATTTCACCCTCCTGTATTCGGGGGTGAGAAGGGAGAGGATGCCCAGGACTTTATTGACAGGTGCAGGGACAGACTGCACAACATGTGGATACTAGAGTCCCATGGAGTAGACTTCACTACTTTCCAGCTTGAGGGCAGGGCCCGCAGATGGTGGCAGTCCTACATCCTGGGTAGGCCATCAGGTTCCACTACCATCACTTGGGAGCATTTCACTCAGCTGTTCCTGGACAGGTATATTCCACCTTCCGAGAGGGAAGAACTGCGATATCAGTTTGAGCAACTGGAGCAGGGGCAGATGTCCGTGACAAATTACGAGGCCAGATTTTGTGAGTTGTCCCGTCATGCCCTTATGATATTTCCTACTAATGCTGAGAGAGTGCAGAGATTTTTAGAAGGGCTGCACTCAGGTATTAGGGCGAACATGGCCCGAGAGGTGGAGATGGGGACTCCCTATCAGCTTGTGGTTGAGATAGATCGCCGGATTGAGGGTTATCGTTCGAGAGGCAGAGAGCAGGGTCAGCAGGATAAGAGGGCTATATTTCGGGAGATTTCAGAGGTGCCCCAGCCAGGGGTAGAGGTCAGATCGGTAGAGGCCAGTCTAGCAGGCCTCCATATTCAGCTCCTCCGCCACCTCCCCATGGTGCTCCAGTGAGGCCCTATTTCAGCGCCATGCCAGAGAGTTCCTACCGCCCACCAGCCATTCAGGGTTCCTCAGGCGGGTATTCCGGTCATCAGGGGTCTTCTATTCCTTACTTCAGTGCCATGCCAGAGAGTTCTCACCGTCCCCTAGCTGTCCAGGGTCCTTCTTCAGGGCAGCAGGACATGCCACCAGCCAGATGTTATGAGTGTGGGGACCCGGGCCATATGAGGAGGACTTGTACCAGGCTTCGGGGCAAGGCCGTTTAGCAGAGCTATCATCCTACATTTCCAGCACCGGCGGTTCGTCCACCCAGAGGTGGAGGGCAGGATGGTAGAGGTCGTCCCAGAGGTGGAGGCTAGGCAGGGGGAGCTCTGCCAGCCCCTATTCATGCCAGCGGAGGTCAGCCAGCTCCTGTTCATTCTGGCGAGGCTCAGTCTTCCGGTGCTCCAGCCAGATTCTATGCTAGGCTAGATCAGATGCTGTGGCCTCAGACGCCGTGATCACAGGTATTATTACAGTATGTGATAGAGAGGCATCGGTGTTATTTGATCCAGGGTCCACTTATTCCTATGTTTCAACCTTATTTGCTCAGTTTCTGGATGTCCCTCGTGAGTCCTTGGGATCTTCTATTTATGTGTCCACTCCCGTAGGTGATTCTGTGGTTGTAGACCGGATTTGTCGGTCCTGTGTGGTTTCATTTTGTGGATTCGAGACTCGAGCGGATCTCTTATTTCTCGACATAGTTGATTTCGAGATTAATTTGCGCATGGATTGGCCATCTCCTTATCATTCCGTGCTATATTTCCATGCCAAAACAGTTACTCTAGCCATGCCCGAGTCACCCATGTTGAAGTGGAGAGGTTCCTCAGTTAGTACAGCCAGCCAGGTTATTTCATTCTTGAAGGCTCGACATATGGTCGAGAAGGGGTGTCTGGCCTATTTTGCTTATGTGCGGGACACCACCGCCGAGTCTCTGACGGTTGATTCAGTGCCAGTGGTTCGAGAGTTTGCCAATGTATTCCTTCGGATCTTCTGTATCGTGATATTGATTTCTGCATTGACTTAGCTTCAGGCACCCATCCTATATCTATTCCTCTGTACCGTATGGCTCCAAAAGAGTTGAAGGAGTTGAAGGAGCAGCTTGAGGAGTTGTTAGATAAGGGGTTCATCAGGCCGAGTGTATCCCCGTGGGGTGCTCCAGTTCTATTTGTAAAGAAGAAGGATGGGTCTATGCGGATGTGTATTGATTATCGCCAGTTGAACAAAGTTACCATTAAGAACAAGTATCCTTTGCCGCGCATTGATGATTTGTTTGACCAGTTGCAGGGTGCTCGTGTGTTTTTTAAGATTGATTTGAGATCGGGGTATCATCAGTTGAGGATTCGGGCTTCAGATGTTCCGAAGACTGCTTTTCATACGAGATATGGGCATTATGAGTTCCTGGTGATGTCCTTTGGTTTGACTAATGCTCCAGAGGCATTCATGGACTTGATGAATAGGGTGTTCAGGCCGTATATTGATTCCTTTGTCATTGTCTTCATTGATGAGATTTTGATTTACTCACGTAGTCTAAGGGAGCACGAACAACATCTGAGAGTTGTGCTCCAGACATTGCGAGAACAAAAGCTATATGCTAAGTTCTCCAACTGTGAGTTCTGGTTGGATTCCGTGGCATTCATGGGGCATGTGGTATCCGGAGAGGGTATCAAGGTTGATCCTCAGAAGGTTGAGGCTGTTCAGAGTTGGTCGCGTCCTACTTCAGCTACAGAGATCAGGAGCTTCTTGGGCCTAGCAGGCTATTATCGCCGATTTATGGAGGGGTTCTCTTCTATTGCAGCTCCATTGACTAGATTGACTCAGAAGAATGCCCCATTTCGATGTTCTGACGAGTGTGAGGAGAGCTTTCAGAAGCTCAAGACAGTATTGACCTCAGGACCAGTTCTAGTATTGCCTTCCGGTTCTGGAATGTATACACTATATTGCGACGCTTCACGCGTTGGCTTGGGGTGTTTGATGCAGGAAAGGAGAGTTATTGCTTGTTCTTCTCGCCAGCTGAAGGTTCATGAGAAGAATTACCCTGTACACGATTTGGAGTTGGTTGTGATTGTTCATGCTCTTAAGATTTGGAGGCACTACTTGTATGGAGTGTCCTGTGAGTTTTATACAGACCACCATAGCTTGCAGCACTTGTTCAAGCAGAAGGGGATCTTAATTTGAGGCCGCGCAAGTGGCTTGAGTTGTTGAAGGATTATGATATCACCATTCTTTATCACTCGGGCAAGGCAAACATGGTAGCAGATGCTTTGAGCAGGAAGGCGGAGAGTATGGGTAGCTTGGCTTCTATTGTAGCAGAGGAGAGACCTCTAGCCTTGGACATTTAGTCCTTGGAAAATCGCCTGGTGAGATTAGACCTTTCAGAGCCTCGTCGATTTCTTGCACATATGGTCGCTCAGTCTTCTTTATTAGGGGAGATTAAGGGTCGGCAATATGATGATCTGTGTTTGGCTGAGCTACGAGAGACAGTGGGTCAGGGCAGGGCCAAGGAGATTATTATTGGCAAGGATGGTGTTCTGAGACTTCAGGTACGCTTATGTATTCCTAAGGTTGATGGCCTGAGGGAGAGGATTCTAGAGGAGGCCCACAGTTCTCGGTATTCTGTTCATCCCGGTGCTACGGATATGTATCGTGATTTGAAGCAGCATTACTGGTGGAGGCGAATGAAGAAGGGCATTGTGGAGTATGTGGCTAGGTGTCTTAATTGTCAGCAGGTTAAGTATGAGCACCAGAGGCCTGCTTCAGCAGATGCCCATTCCTGAGTGGAATGGGAGCGCATCACTATGGACTTCGTGTTTGGGTTGCCTCGGACTTTGCGAAAGGTTGACACGGTTTGGGTCATTGTGGATAGATTGACCAAATCGGCGCATTTCATTCCAGTAGCTATCACTTATACTTCTGAGAGGTTGGCCCAGATCTGCATACGGGAGATAGTCCGGTTGCATGGTGTGTTGTTGTCCATTACATCAGATCGAGGTCCTCAGTTCACCTCGCACTTCTGGAGAGCATTACATAGTGAGATGGGTACCCAGATAGACCTCAGCACAACATTTCATCCTCAGACTGATGGTCAGTCGGAGCGTACAGTTCAGATATTGGAGGACATGCTCATGGCATGTGTGGTTGACTTCGGAGGTCAGTGGGACCAGTTCTTGCATTTGGCCGAGTTTGCTTACAATAATAGTTATCAGTCCAGCATTGAGATGGCACCATTTGAGGCTTTGTATGGTCGGCGATGTCGTTCTCCTATCGGGTGGTTTGATCCTGACGAGGCTAAGTTATATGGCACCGACCTGGTGAGGGATGCTTTGGAGAAAGTGAAGTTGATTCAGGAGAGGCTCCGCACAGCACAGTCCAGACAGAAGAGCTACGCGGATCAGAGGGCGCGTGATGTATCATTTATGGAGGGAGATAGGGTCCTGTTGAAAGTCTCGCCTATGAAGGGTATTATGAGGTTTGGGAAGAAGGGAAAGCTGAGCCCGAGGTTTATAGGTCCCTTCGAGGTGTTGAGGCGAGTTGGGGAGATTGCTTATGAGCTGGACTTACCTCTCAGTTTATCAGGAGTTCATCCAGTTTTTCATGTATCCATGCTCCAAAAGTACCACGCCGATTTCACTCACGTGGTTGATTTCAGCACTATTCAGTTGGATGAGAGGTTAGGCTACGAGGAGGAGCCAGTTTCCATTATTGATATACAGGACCGCCAGTTGAGGTCCAAGAGAGTTTCTTCCGTAAAGGTCCAGTGGAAGGGCCAACCAGTCGAGGATTCGACATGGGAGTCCGAGGAGGACATGCGGAGCCGATATCCACACTTATTCAGCACTCCAGGTATGATTCTAGACCCGTTCGAGGACGAACGTTTGTTTAAGAGAAGGAGAATGTAAAGACCCGACCGGTCGTTTTGCGTTATCGGACCCCGTTCCCCTATATGAAATCTCCCATAGCGGCTTATTATGATTTATGACTTGCGGGGACTGGTGGTCCGGGATTCGGAGGTGTTTAGAGTGTTATAGGAACATTTCGTTTCTTAAGGTTGGCTTTTAAGGCCAAGTTTGACTTCGGTCAGCATTTTTAGTAAACGACCTCGGAATCAAGTTTTGACAATTCCGGTAGCTTCGTATGATGATTCCGGACCTGGGCGTATGTTCAGAATGGGTTTATGATGACCCGGGAGCGTTTCGGTGCCTAATATTGAATTAAGAGTTCCTTAAGTTCCTATTATGGTTTGGGACGTGTTTTTGCGATATCAAGGTCCGAATGGAATTCCGAGATCGGGAATAGTTCCTTTATGTCATTTATGACTTGTCTGCAAAATTTGGTGTCATTCTGAGTAGTATAGGTCGTTTCGGCACATTGTCAACAAAGTCTAGAAAACTTAATGTTCCTAAGTTTGGTTTTAGAGATTTTGAGGTGTGATTTTGAGTTTTAGTGTTGTTTTAGGTGTTCCGAAGGCTCGAGCGAGTCCGTATTATGATTTGGGACTCATTGGTATATTTGGAGGGGGGCTCGGGTGGGCCCAAGTGCCTCTCGGACACCACACGAGGCCAAAAACCAGCTGCATTAGCTGCTGGTGCATCTGTTCTGGTGTGACCGCAGGTGCGGTTGTCCAGTCGCAGGTGCGGGACCGAAGCCACGCAGGTGCGACCCCCAGTGGTCAGGCCAATTCTCGCAGGTGCGGATAGAATTCCGCAGGAGCGGAGCCGCAGGTGCGGTCTCCACTCCGTAGGTGCGGGCCCAGGCATCCTAGTCCATTTTCGCAGGTGCGAGATCGCAGGTGCGGTCCTCGAGCCGCAGTTGCGAAAATGCTGTTCAGACAGTGTGTTTTTATACACGGGAATTAACTCATTTCCCTTATCTTCATCTTTTTCCTTGGGGCAATTTCCACCATTTTAGAGGGGCAAACGACCTGGTCATTGAAGGTAAGTGATGCGAGACTAAATTGCATAGTTTAACATGTGATATACCTTACATTTTATG
>MDKI01022871.1:0-41277 GCA_005239505.1 Nicotiana paniculata | reverse complement strand
TTTTTTTTTTTTTTTTTTTTCGACTTTATTTTGAAAGCAGCTATACAGTGTCATTTTCCTAACAATCAATTAAAACCACACGACTAGCAATCGAGTTTTTTTTCTTGGTTTCCCAAAGAATTTGCATTAAGCTGGAGAAAATTCAAATTTGCATCGAGAAATTTCATATTAGGAACAATAAGACTTCATATTCTGGACTAGAACTTAAGATTTCTCGTTAAAGATAAAATAATATTTAACATTCTACCATAATTTTTATTGATAATTAAATATCCAAGTTTGGCTTCTTAATTAGAGTTGACTATGTGCTACACGCAGTATGGATGAAGGATTAATTAATTGGAATATTACTGATAACGCATTTGTAGTTGGGAGGGGGAAGATGGACTGGTGATAAATTGTGGTACACGTTGGTGAGGCCCTTTACCTAAAAAACGATAAAAAGACTTTATTTGATTATCTAGTTTTTTGTTTGGAGAGGTAGAGAAGAAATTAAAATCCACACGAAATCATTAATTTCCTCCGTATAGGAAAAATATTTTATTATTTATTTTATATGTTTTATATCATTTTATTAAATATGTTGAGGAATTAAAGACTATTGAATATGGACATTTGTCAAACAAGAATGGAGAGTACTGTGTGAGTTTCTTGGCAACTTTAAGAAAGTTCTTGAGGTATTTTTCTTTTTTTGTTCTTAAGAAAAAAAAAAAAAAACAAATTCATCCTTTTTGTAACAACGACATTATTTTGTCTTCATATAAATATTGTGAAATTTACAATCTACTATATAATTTATACACTAATTTATAGGAAATTTTGAAATGCCAAAGTCAATAGCCCGTAATTTTGATATAGATACAAGGACATATATATTAATAATAAAGTTAGTAACCCAAAATTTATACAAAAGTACGTTATTTTTATAGGTGAAAGACTTATTTGACTTTTACATAAGATGTAACTGGAAAAGCCTATAATATAATATATTAATTAAACACAGCTTCACCGCCACATCCCTTATATCCGACCAGAACCGTAGGGGGTTTACTGCACAAGGCCCGTGCAGAGGAAATGCTTTATCACAGCGAATAGAAGATACTAAGCTCCGCACAATATAGGGATATACAGTACCGATACGGTTTATCTGAAATCAATACTTTTAATATGGAACATAAATTTTTACGTGAAAAATTATTAAAACTTAATAAATAGTAATATTCTGAATTCTTAATTTCAAAATTATTATATTAAATTTAGTTATAGGAATTTAACGGTTGAATCTATAGTGGTGGGAAAATGGATTAAAAAAGCAGTTATCCATCCATATTATTGACTAAAAAACGATTAGATAATGAACTTTTTAAAAATGGGTTAAATATAGATAAGATTCATACTATCCACTTAAAAAAAATGGATTGCTAATGGATAGCCGTACTAATAGGTTTAACTTTTACATTTGTAAAGACTCAAATTAGGGTTTCTCAAGTTTGTGAGACCAGGAATTCTACCAAGAGTGACCATATTCATGAAGCCATGAGTAATATGGATATTCATATTACCGCCATTTAACACATTTTCTATCCGTATTAAATATGGGTTAGATCAGATATTTTATCCGTTTTTGCATTATCCGTCTTCGACCTGCCCATTTCTACCCTAGTTCAAAAGGAAGCCAAAGATCTCAATATTGTGGGACCTCAAAAGCAATGGCGGAAATGCTCATGGGTTCCCGAAAACTCAATAACTTTTGTATAGATCCTTATTTATATTAAGAAATTCATAAAATATCAATAGAAAACTAACTATGAACCCGATTATTATTACATACAATTTGAGATTACAACAGGAACCCATAAACTTCAAATTTTAAATCCGTCTTCGCTAATAAATTACAAGTATCGACATAGCTCCACCTCTCTTCATGTGCACAAGTAGGTAATTGTTATAAAATAACGACTGTAAAGTAAATAAACTAAAGACAAGTGTAGAGAGAAACTAATATATTATTGAACTTTCAAACTGATGTACATAATGAACTGAAATCTCCTCTATTTATAGAAGAAAGGAAGCTGCTGTGTAAGATGCTACTGCAAGCTGCTTGTAAGCTGCTATTGCAAGCTGCTGTGCAAGTTGCTTGTAAGCTGCTACTGTAAGCTGCTGTGCAAGTTGCTTGTAAGCTGCTACTGTACCAGATGTAGATAATCTTCTTCCGAGGGTAATGTTTATCCATAACGGAGGACCAAAATGATAAGCTTATTCAGGAGGCTTATTTCCAATAGAGTACTAAATAGATAAACATATTTACGGCAGTGTTCCATTTGGATAAGCTTCTTCAGGAAGCTTATTTACAACGGAGTATTAAATGAACATCTATTATATAATATATATTTATAACACTCCCCCTTGGATGTTCATTAAAAGATAATGTGCCTCATTAAAACCTTACTAGGAAAAATCCCGTTGGAAAAAAGCCCTAGTGAAGGAAAAAGAGTACACATATTTATTAATACGCATTGCTAGGTGCCTCATTAAAAACCTTATAAGGAAAACCCTGTGGGAAAAAACCTTAGTAAGGAAAAAAGAGTGCATCGCATATTTTACTCCCCCTGATGAAAATCTTGTTTCAAATATTCGAGTCTCCGTATTCCAGTCTTGTACACCATCTTCTCAAAAGTTGAAGTTGGCAAAGATTTAGTGAATAAATCTGCCGGATTGTCACTTGAACGGATTTGTTGCACATCAATGTCACCATTTTTCTGAAGATCGTGTGTGTAGAATAATTTTGGTGAAATGTGCTTCGTTCTATCACCTTTTATAAATCCTCCTTTCAATTGGGCTATGCATGCAGCATTGTCTTCGTATAAAATTGTGGGTCTTTTCTCACATTCCAAACCACATTTTTCTCGAATAAAATAAATTATTGATCTCAACCATACGCATTCCCTACTTGCTTCATGAATAGCTATTATCTCAGCATGATTTGAAGAAGTAGCAACAATAGATTGCTTTGTGGAGCGCCATGATATGACAGTACCTCCATAAGTAAATACGTACCCGGTTTGAGATCGAGCTTTATGGGGATCAGATAAATAACTTGCATCTGCGTAACCAACAAGATCTGCACTATCTTTGTTAGCATAAAACAAACCCATATCAAGAGTTCCCTTAAAATATCACAATATATGCTTAATCCCGTTCCAATGTCTCCGTGTAGGAGAGGAACTATATATTGCTAATAAATTAACAGAAAATGCTATGTCAAGCCTTGTAACATTAGCAAGATACATTAATGCACCAATTTCACTGAGATATGGTACTTCGGGACCAAGAAGTTCCTCATTCTCTTCTGGAGGTCGGAACAAATCCTTATTCACTTTAAGTGATCGAACAACCATTGGTGTACTCAATGGGTGAACTTTGTCCATGTAAAAGCGTTTTAAGACCCTTTCTGTATAGGCAGATTGATGGATAAAGATCCTGTCTGCTAAATGTTCAATTTGCAGACCAAGATAAAGTTTTGTTTTTCCAAGATCTTTCATCTCAAATTCTTTCTTAAGGTATTCAATTGCCTTTTGGAGCTCTTCTGGAGTTCCAACAAGATTTATGTCATCAACATAAATAACAAGTATAACAAATTCTGATGCCATTTTCTTTATAAAAATACATGGACAAATAACATCATTTATGTAACCTTCTTTCGGAAAATATTCACTAAGGCGATTATACCACATGTGCCCAGATTGCTTTAAACCGTACAAAGATCTTTATAATCTGATTGAATACATTTTCCGAGATTTTAAATTTGCTTCGGGCATTTTAAATCCTTCAGGGATTTTCATGTAAATTTCATTATCAAGTGACCCGTACAGATAAGCTGTAACCACATCCATTAGATGTATTTCAAGCCTTTCATGTAAGGCTAAACTGATGAGATATCGAAATGTTATGGCATCCATAACGGGTGAATATGTTTCTTCATAATCGACTCCAGGTCGTTGTGAGAATCCTTGTGCGACAAGGCGAGCCTTGTATCTTTCAACTTCATCTTTATCATTTCTTTTCCGCACAAAAACCCATTTATGACCAACTGGCTTTATACCAGCAGGTGTTTGGACTACTGGTCCAAAGACCTCTCTTTTAGCAAGGGTCGCAGAGCCTTGTATCTTTCAACTTTATCTTTATCATTTCTTTTCCGCACAAAAACCCAGTTATGACCAACTGGCTTTATACCAGCAGGTGTTTGGACTACTGGTCCAAAGACCTCTCTTTTAGCAAGGGACTTCAATTCCCATTGAATTGCCTCTTGCCATTTTGGCCAATCAGATCTTTGTCGACATTCTTCGACAGATCGGGGTTCAAGATCCTCACTATCTTGCATAATGTTTAGTGCAACATTATATGCAAAAATATTATCCACCACTATTTCAGATCGCTTTAAATTAATCCCATCACCAATAGAACTTATTAAAAGTTCCTCACTCACCTGAGTCTCGGGTTCATTGATTTCTTCAGGAATCTCAGAACTAATCAGATCTTGGGTCTCTTCAGGAGATCCCTTCATAGTATTATTTTGATCATTTGTCGATTTCCTTTTTCTAGGATTTCGATCCTTAGAACCCAGAGGCCTACCACGCTTCAGGCGTGTTTTGGGTTTACTAGCTATCATGCTAGTAGATGGTCCTGCTGGGACATCAATTCGGATAGGGACATTCTCTGCAGGGATATGTGATTTAGTAATCCTTTTCAAATCAGTAAATGCATCTGGCATTTGATTTGCTATATTCTGTAAATGGATGATCTTCTGGACCTCCTGATTACATATAGGGGTACGTGGATCAAAATGAGATAATGATGAAACTTTCCACACAATTTCTCTTTTGATTTCATTTTTCTCTCCCCCTAATTGTGGGAAGTTTGTTTCATTAAATCGACAATCTGCAAATCGAGCAGTAAATAAATCTCCCGTCAATGGTTCAAGATAGCGAATAGTAAAGGGTGATTCAAACCCAATATATATTCCTAACCTTCTTTGTGGTCCCATCTTACTACATTGAGGTGGTGCTACTGGCACATATACATCTCATTCAAAAATTCGTAGATGGGCAATATTTGGTTCATGACCAAAAACTAATTGTGACGGAGAATATTTATTATAATGTGTCGGTCTGAGATGAATAAATGATGCTGCATGCAAAATAGCATGTCCCCAAACAATAGTGGGCAATTTTATTTTCATAAGTAATGGTCTTTCTATCAATTGTAGGCGTTTACTAAATGACTCTACAAGGCCATTTTGAGTATGAACATAAGCTACATGATGTTCAACTTTTATCCCAATTGATAGACAATAATCATCAAAAGCTTGAGATGAGAATTCTCCAGCATTATCAAGGCGAATAGCCTTTATAGGATAATCTGGGAATTGTGCCCTTAATCGAATTATTTGGGCTAATAGCTTTGCAAACGCCAGGTTGCGAGATGATAGTAGGCACACATGAGACCATCTTGAAGATGCATCTATTAAGACCATAAAATATCTAAACAACCCACTTGGCGGGTGAATAGGTCCACATATTTCCCCATGTATACGCTCTAAAAAGGCAGGGGATTCCATGCTAACCTTCATTGGTGATGGTCTAGTTATCATTTTACCTTGATAACAAGCATCACAAGAAAATTCATCATTTGTAAGAATCTTCAGGTTCTTTAGTGGATGTCCACTTGAATTTTCAATAATTCGTCTCATCATTATTGATCCAGGATGGCCCAAATGGCCATGCCAAAGCTCAAAAGTATTTGAATCAGTAAACTTCTAGTTTACGATAGAGTGTGATTCAACTGCACTGATCTTTAAATAGTATAAGCTAGAAGATAAAGTTGGTAACTTTTCTACAATGCATTTCTGGCCAGAAATATTCTTTGTAATACAAAGATATTCCTCGTTCATTTCATCTATTGTCTCAACATGATACTCATTTCGGCGGATATCTATAAAACTCAACAAGTTTCTTCGGGACTTGGAGGAGAATAATGCATTGTTTATAATAAGTTTTTTTCCCTTAGACAGAAATACAATTGCTCTTCCAGAGCATTCAATCAAACTTATATTACCAGAAATTGTAGAAACATTAGTTTTTTCCTTATGCAAATAAGAAAAGTATTTATGATCTTTGAATATGGCATGAGTTGTTCCACTATCAATTACACAAATATCTTCATGATTGGTCTTTGATCCAAACATAATTTGAGGATTATCCATATTCTTTGATACTTTCAAAGTATTTGCTCGAGATGGCAGAGTTTCGTGCTGATAACGTGTTATAAATAACGACTGTAAAGTAAATAAACTAAAGACAAGTGTATAGAGAAACTGATATATTATTGAACTTTCAAACTGATGTACATAATGAACTGAAATCTCCTCTATTTATAGAAAAAAGGAAGCTGATGTGTAAGCTGCTACTGCAAGCTGCTGCGTAAGCTGCTTGTAAGCTGCTACTGTACCATATGTAGATAATCTTTTTCTGAGGGTAATGTTTATCCATAACGGAGGACCAAAATGATAAGCTTCTTCAGGAGGCTTATTTCCAATAGAGTACTAAATAGATAAACATATTTACGGCAGTGTCCCATATGAATAAGCTTCTTCAAGAAACTTATTTACAACGGAGTACTAAATGAACATCCATTATATAATATATATTTATAACATTAATGAGTTAATTGCATATTGGCACTCATTATTGGCCCAAGGTCCAAATGGTTATTAGCCCATCTTATAGCCCAAGCTCATGCCATGTGTCAAGTGATGTGGCGTTCCAAGACAAATAAACAAGCCAGTATAATCATGACATATGTCAAGTGATGTGGCAATCCAAGTCAAATGAATGAGCTAATGAAATCATGTCATGTATCAAGATAGGGTTGCAGTCCAAATCAAATCAACAACCAATAGAGTTGTGCCAAGTGTCTAGATGGTACTGGTCTTCTCGGACTCCGTTCAAGCTTCAATTCAATAACCGCCCCGGGGTTAAAGTGTTGCAGTGCGGACATGTATCTGGGTCGAGCTGCAAATGACTTATCCCACTTACCATAAACAATTTCAGACGCACGTTTGCGCCCGAGAAATGCCTTTCTTTTGGTAATGGTATGACCATATTCCTGGTGGACTGATGTAATGCACTCTTTGATTTTATACCTTATGGACGCTTCAAGGTGTGGAATAAGGACAAAAGAAATCAAGTTAATATCCAAGTTGTAGTGATTCCCATCGAATGTGTCCATTTCACATCTATGGGTGGGAATGTATTTACCCACTTTCCACAGACCTGTGTTCTTCTTGCTCGCACATAGCATCCAATGACAACCCGTAAAACATCTGCGACAAACAACCTTGTATACATCCGGACTTGACTCCCATATCGTTATCTCACGACACTCTTTTACTGTGTACATTTTCGCCGCCCTGCTTAGGCGCGCTTTATCAGGAAAAGGCATGCCATTTGCCAGCACCGTTGGTCTAGAATTATCCCACATTGCTGTCCGAATTTCACCAAAATCTATTGTGAGAGCATCCACATCCGACATACTTGGCAAATGATCAAGGTAGGGAATCTTTCTTGAATGAAACGACACTTGGGACTCGTACACTCTTGGCCTAAAGGGGGGTGGAGCACACTCCCTCGTCAAATCAGGTCCTTCATTCTCTTCCTGCTCATCACCATCCTCACGAGGGAAGGGTGTATCGTCTCCGGAATCATCGACATTGTTGTCATAATCACTGTTCTCTTCCTCACTCTGTGCATCTACCAGATCCCGATTTAATATGTCATTTTCGAGCAACTGAGTCAAGACAGGTGGTTCAACTTTCTCGTTTTAACTGCACAAACAACAAACTAATAAGCTACTCAAATTAATAAATACTTTCCATATAGCTGTATCACTTCACTTACAATTCGTAATGTGTTGACATTCCTTGATGGACATTATCCTGTTGGTGATTACTCCCGAATGGACCACCATGATCCAACACACCAGAACTACGCATATTCTAACTAGGCGTGGGTTCATAACATGTAAAAGTCATATCTGGCCGGTAGCCCCTGTGAAATATATGAGTGTTAATACAAATTCAATATAACAAAAATATACATCATAACACTAAGGAAAATTGAAGTTTACCACTCATCTTGTGGATTATGTAAAGCATGAGAGAAATTATTTCCTTTCTCCTCCTTCGCCCGTGGTGATAAGTTTAAATCAGGCCAAACTCTTTCAGTCGGAACCTGTCCGGCAAAAACTGCTCCAGAATAATCACCCGATGACTGAGGGTTATCCCTATTATGCTCAACCTCATTATTGTGAACGTCTTCAGCCTTGACGTACATTTTCAACATTTTATCACAAGAAATTCCCGGTATTCATCCGGAGTCCTCAAAGAATCCCTCAAAGTTTCATCATCGTTGATGTTAAACTCAGCGTAACAAGCAACCCCTTGCAGAGTGACGGAATACGGATATCTTCTGCTTAATTTAAGGTTCACTGAACATTTCCTCACACTCATTTTATTACATAGCAACGATACCAATCTATCATACTCCATTGTAAGTGGCAACTTAACATGACACTGTGGAGATAAACTATAACTCACAGAGTTATTCGCCACCACAACCTCACCCCCCTCCCCTCCAATATAATGAAACCCTTACTTTTTGCTCTTCAGATATTGTGAAAAAATGCTTGAGAATTTAACAAGAAGAAAATTTTTAACAGGCGTTACAAATATTTTTGAATGGATTTTTGTAAATTCCTAACACCTTTAAATAAGGCAATGCCTAGCTCGGGGGGAGGTAGGGGCTGAACTTTTTTAGGTATAGTGCTCTTTTAAAGGGCGCTATACCCATTTGAATTATTGTTATGTCAGTTAAATGCAGGAGACTTATGGTGGGCCACAAAACAGGTATAACGCTCTTTAAAAAAGACTTTATACATATATAACATTGTTATTAAAGGCGTTATATGTATAACGATGTTTTAAAGAGCGCTATACCTTAACATCCAAAACGTCTGTTAAAGTATAGCGCTCTTTAAAAGAGCGTTATACATAGATATGTCATTCTTTTTTTTTACATTTATTTCCATCCTATTTGTCAAAAGGACCTCATTTAGGTTCTGGGCTCCGAAAATTACTACTATCCCAACAGTGAGAAGACCAAACAAATTACCTGTTTTGGCTTTCTCTCGAAGATTGTGTACTGGTTTCTCCAGAGAATTAAGTATAACTTAATGAATCCACATTATTCCTTTTATAGGTGTAAGAGTAAGGCACAACACCAAGTCTCCTTTTCCCAGTTGAACTCCAAATTAAGTTGAACTCCAAATTCCGTGAAATCAGGCTGTGAATCTCTGAAGAAAATATTTTGAATGATCAAAATTAAAGCATATCTTTGGAAAATTCTAATCAGGATTGGACTATTACATAACCTCTTGTAACTAAGTGTCCGATTGATTTGAGTGCAGCTCCAAATTTTGAGTAAAAGTAGGAGTCCATGTTTGCACCACTTTATCTGACGGTTAAATATTCTCTTGATAAAAGTTGCTCCAAGTTGCTATATTTTTAGAAGCTAAACCAAGGGAATGAACTACTTTTTAAAAAAAAAAAAAAAAAAAAAAATATGTGCAACTCCTTTCAAAGTCACATTTCAAGGACAACGAAGGCCAATGAAACCTTGACCCATGTGTCATCTCCCTGCATGGTGTAGTCAATGCATGCCCAAACCTCCTCAAGTCGGATTTGGGTCAAGGAAATAAGCTCTTTGTATAGTGCAACATTTCTAGATATTATTCAATTGCATATTTGGTAATCTGAATAATTATCAGATGTGCGAGCAAAATATTCCAAAAGAAATTATTACAACATTACTTAAATCCTAATCTTTGGTGTTCGACACGTTTACACTACGACAAGACTTGAAGTAAGGGGAATTTGTAAGCATTTAAATTTTATTATATTTAAATTCGTAAAATAATTTGGACCATATTAAATTCAAGACGTTATTCCAAATAAATAGTGTGGCTAATAAATTGGGCTAATTATTTAAAACCAAATATATGTGTTGGGCTAGTCCATTTAATCGGACTACAAATTAAATGATAACCCCACTTTATTGGCCCAAGATCCAAATGGTTACTAGCCCATCTTATAACCCAAGCTCATGCCACGTGTCAAGTGATGTGGCGATCCAAGACAAATAAACAAGCCAGTATAATCATGACATATGTCAAGTGATGTGGCAATCCAAGTCAAATGAATGAGCCAATGAAATCATGCCATGTGTCAAGATAGGGTGCCAATCCAAGTCAAATCAATAACCAATAGTGTTGAGCCAAGTGTCTAGATAGTATTGGTCAGTTCAAACGGACCAATCAAATTGCAGAGCCAAACCACTCCCTACAACTATAAATAAAGGTCTTCATAAAGCTAGAAGACAGGAGAAGTGATAACAAGAAGCAAGCAGAGAGCTCGTGGATCAAACACCGCAAATTTCTCTACAAGCTACAAGTTCAAGCACTCAAGCTACAAGTTCAAGTTCAAGTCAAGATAAAAAATGAAGACAAATCAAATACCAAGGTGTTCGAGATCAAGTTACTTGTTCGTGAATAAATCCAAATCCAAGTTCAAGAGGGAGATTCAAGACAAAGCTTTACAAGCCCTTGAATCAAAATTAAAATCAAGTTCATCAAGATAGTATACATTCTTGAAGAATCAGAGGAATACGATAGAGATTGTAACACTTTTATTTATTGAATTCAAATACTACATTTGTTACGCCATTTTCTAGTCTTGATTATTTATTTTTTTCGACTCAAAAATTTGTTATTACAAATTTCTAGCACGCCCAGTGGGACAATCTCTACCTCTCATCTCAAAAAATTACCAAGTTTCAAGAACACAGAAATGGCTCCTAAGAAGATCAACTTCAAGCTCGCTACTTCTATGGCAACAGATTCCAAGTTTTCCTCTGATTTTGAAAACTTGTTGGATGCTACTATGGAAAGCGTAGGACTTGTCACTAGGAACAAGGCAAACTTGCTGGGACAACAAACATTTCAAATGCCGTCTGCATCAGTTCCTATCTTTGATTTTCGATCCTCAAAGGGGGCAAGATCATTTCCAACTGAATTGGAAGAAGGAGAGAACATTGCTGAAATTGTTGAGAAGACATTGACTCTACTTAGCCCATCTAGATCAAAGAATCTCATCACACATGATGATGATTATGTTTTGATCACTGGATCAGCTCCAAGCACTCCACGTGAGTTGTTCCACTCAAAGTGTGGTATAAGAGAAAATCCATGCTTTGCTCCACCATCCACAACGATTATCCAAGCAATGGTGACTAACAATTCAACTGTTGAAGAAAAACTCACAAATTTCACAAAGGAAATTGAAGGGTTAATGAAGCATATGCAAGATCAAAATAATCAAATTGTCAAGCTAACAGATAGAGTTGAAAGCATGATGGAGGGAGATTCAAGTCATGCACCTGGAAAGATCCCTATGATGCAAAATAAAGGAGACTCATCTGCAAGGCAAACAACAACTCCCAAAGAATTTCAGATTTCATCTGATGGGGTCATTCTCATTGACCAGTTGAAAGACTTCATTAGGGGAACCATCAAAGATAAGTACGATGTTGCTGCCAAGTCTTCTCTTGCATATGCGAAGCCATACTCTGCAAGAATTGATAGTTTGAAGATGCCTGCAGGTTACCAACCCCCAAAAGTTCAACCATTTGATGGAAAAAGAAATCCAAAGCAACACATTGCACACTTCTTTGAAACTTTTAATAATGCTGGAACCTATGGATATTATCTTGTCAAACAGTTTGTCCGTTCCTTAAGAGGAAATGCTTTTGATTGGTACACTGATATCGACGTTGGTTTCATAGATAGCTGGGAGCAACTTGAACATGAATTTCTCAACCGACCAGAACAAATATATTAAATTTAACAGTAAAATAGATAAGTGAATTCTATAGTAAACAGTTAAAAAATATTCTCTAAAACTTAATAGTCAAGGGAGCCCTCGGCTCAGAACAAGGTAAACACAAGGTGGAATCTCCCGGGATACCGTCCGGTAGTTCCAAATGAAATGCAGTACAAGGGGAATCTCCTGGAATACGTCCGTAGTCCCAAAGTAAATATGCAGTGCCGAGGGATCTCACGAAATACGTCCATAGTGCCAATTTAAATATGCAGTACAGGGGGATCTCCCGGAATACGTCCGTAGTCCCAAAATAAATATGCAGTACATGGGGATCTCGCGGAATACGTCTGTAGTCCCAAAATAAATATGCAGTACAGGGGGATCTCCCGGAATACGTTCGTAGTCCCAATTTAAATATGCAATGCAAGATAAAATGACAGGTATGGCATCGAATTTATACAATTCATACTAATTATAGATAAGGAAAGTAGGAATTTAACTAAGCATGACGCACAGAGTGTCAAATAGGCAATTAAATACGTAAGCATGCTTTTCTAATCTAAGATAAACAATTTAACACATTAGTGCAATTTAATAAGAGAGAAGTAACAATTTATGATTTAAGAAGGAAAAATGGATTTTTACAATAATGGCCCGTGTACGTACTTGTCACCTGGCACCCACATATCAATTAATATCAACATCCTAAGGGGGAGTTCCCCAACACAAGATTAGGCAAGCCACTTACCTCAACCGCTCAAATCAACTTGAAACCACATTCTTGCCATGAGTACCTGACTCCAAATGGTCCAAATCTATTCAAATTAGTTGTATAATGTAACTATAACTTTAAGTAACTACTTTAACTAATAAATTCAAAGCTAAAACGCGAAATTAGGAAAATCGCTCCAAAAGGTCCCCCGGCCCCATGACTCGGAATCGGGTAGAGCTTACAAATTATGAACACCCGTTCACTAACGAGAACACTCAAACAAAAATCATCAAAATCCAAAGTAAAAATCTCACTCAAATCTCGGATTTTCAATTGGGGAACCTTTCCCCCATTTTCAGGCTTTTACCCTCAAATTCCTTAATTAGAAGAGGAAAACAACAATCGATTATTGTATTGTGATCAAAATAGAATTGGAATTTGTTACCTAATGATTCTCCTTTCAAAACCCTCGAGAAATCATCTCCCGTCGAGCTCCAAATCGATTTTTGTGTTATGAAATTTCAAACCCTCGAACTTCCTATTTCTGCCCAGCGATTTCCGCATTTCCGGTTCATGGGCCACACCTGCGTAAAAAGCATCGCAGGTGCGAAAATAACTTATCCGGGCTGGAGCCGCATCTGCGGTCACTGGGACGCATTTGCGGTCCCTGATGCCTTGGCCCATGTTCTCTTATGCGACTACCAAGCTGCTTCTACGGCGCCGCACATGCGTTCCAACATCTGCATGTGCGAAAACAACAGGTTCAATACACCAGAAAATTGCCTAAGCCCAAAATTCTTCCCCTTGAGCATCCGAAACATACCCGAGGCCCCCGGGACCTCAACCAAACCTACCAACCAGTTGTATAACATCATTCGGACTTAGCTGAGACTTCAAACCACATCAAATAACATAAAAAACAAGAATTAAACATGAATTCAAGCCTAAGAACTTAACATTTTTCCAAAATCTACAAATGATGCCGAAACACGTCAAACCTAGTCCGAATGACCTCAAATTTGACACACAGGTCAAAAATAACACTATGGACCTACAACCACTTCCGAAATTCCATTCCGAGCTTGATATCAAAATTTCCCCTATCGGCCGAAATCGCAAAAAATCTAACTTTCGCCAATTCAAGACTAAATCCACTGCAAACCTCCAAAACATATTTCGGACACGCTCCTAACCCCAAAATTATTCAACGGAGCTAACGGAGTCAACGGAACTCCATTCCGGGTCTGTCTTCACACAGTTCTGCTACCACCCGATTTCTAAGGCTTAAACTCACAATTAGGGACTAAGTGTCCAAAAGCTCTTCGAATTCCATAACTAATCACCCCGACAAGTCCCAATAGCAGAAACAAACATGGGGAAAGCAGTTATTTGGGGGTCGGGGCTCTAACTCTCAAAATGATCGGGCGGGTCGTTACACTAATGATGATCTCTTGCTTGGTGAAACACCCCATAATCGTCCTCTATTTATGGTTGGATTTGTGTGTGAGCAGAGAATAAGTAGAATTTTAATTGATGATGGATCTGGCATCAATATTCTCCCACTTCGTACTGTCCAAGAGCTTGGCATACCGATGGATGAAATACGTGAAAGTCGTTTTGATGATTCAAGGGTTGAATCAAGGGGGGCAAAGAGCTATAGGGGCTATCAAATTGGAAATAAATATGGGAGGTTTGCATTCGAGTGCATGGATGCACGCGATTGATGCAAAGACCTCATATAATATCTTGTTAGGAAGGCCATGGATACATAAGAACAAAGTGGTCTCGTCCACCTACCATCAATGCTTGAAGTACTGTGAAGATGGGGTCGAAAAGAAGATAGTCGTTGATGATAAGACCTTTACCGAGGCTGAATCATACTTCGCCGATGCGAAATTCTACTTAAATAATAACGTCTCAAAGGAGGTTAAGGTTGATGTCACAACTAGCAAAGAAAAAAATTACGGTTGAAAAAGATCAAGTGCTTTATGATAGGAGCAAGATGAATGAGGCATATTCAAATAAGAAAGTGACTCATGTTCTTAGCTATGTCCCAAAGGCAAGGAGATTGAAGATCCTTCTTCTGAACTATAAGGTAATGTGTTAGGAGACTTGACCCTTCCTATAAAATGAATTGATGCAATTAAGTCGTCTACAAAGTTTCTTAAAGGGTTTGTCAAATCATCAAACCACAATTAACTTCTAAATCTAGCACTTCCTACTAAGCGCACAGATGAGGGCTTTTACCCAAATGCCTACAAGTTGTTAGCAAAAGCTGGATTTGATCCCAATGAACCATCCAAGTTGGGAAAGCTCCCGCCTGAAGCTTCAAATCCTACTCAAAGGGTGATGATGGAGAAAAGGGTACCCACTAAAGCAATCACGGGAAGGATTGGGTTACAAAAAACCCCCTCCCATCCGTATCTCCATTAAAATGTCAAGTTGTAACTACATTACTGCTAAAGAAGTGGCTGCGACGCTTAATAAGAAGCCTTCTGTGTTTGATCGACTTATGAAACTAAGGGCCTTAGTCTTTGATAGGTTG
This sequence comes from Nicotiana paniculata, assembly GCA_005239505.1. Lineage (NCBI taxonomy): Eukaryota > Viridiplantae > Streptophyta > Magnoliopsida > Solanales > Solanaceae > Nicotiana > Nicotiana paniculata. Next base: position 26,028 of record MDKI01022871.1, on the reverse strand, counting down.
GGACCACTGAAGAAGGAAAACAAACGTCATGGAAGTAATATAAGGATTGGAGCACCTATCTCCGTTAAAAAGGAGATTTTGACCACAGACTGCCCAAGTCTGATTCCTTCTAGAATGAGGTGAGACACCAAAATTTTGGTTTCTTGCGGAGAGGTCCTCAAAGAAAATACTCATACTATAGTCCACACTAAAGAACGGGAGGAAGATTAAGAAAGTGTGGGGTCATCATATCATATCACCATTCATGATGAACAAAATGCTTCACCTTGTACGAAAATCGAGGAAAAGTGCCTTGATATTCATGTATGTCATCACATATCTTTCAATGATGGTGATCCTCAAGAGGATGAAGACACTAAAGATACACCACCTGATCTTGAAGAAGGGGTGAAGACAATGATTGATGCACTAAAAGAAGTCCATCTTGGAGTAGCTGAAGATCTAAAGCCCACATTGTAAGTGCCTCTCTAACTGGTGATGAAGAGAGAAAATATATTGAGCTACTTAAGGAGTTCAAAGACGTATTTGCTTGGAGCTACAAAGAAATTCCAGGTTTAGACCCCAAGCTGACTGTTCATTATCTTGCTGTCAAACGAGGTGCTCGTCCTGTAAAGCAAGCACAACGTCGCTTCATACCTGAACTGGTTCCCTTGATTGAAACTGAAGTTAACAAGCTTATTGAGGCTGGTTTGTTCGTGAAGTTAAATATCCTACATGGATTTCAAGCATCGTCCCTGTAAGAAAGAAGAATGGCCAAATCCGAGTTTGTGTTGACTTTAGGGACCTAAATAACGTTTTTCCTAAGGATGCATTTCCTCTTCCTATCCCTGAGCTCATGATTGATGCAACAAATAGATACGAGGGAATGTCTTTCATGGATGGTTCATCTGGATATAATCAAATCTTCATGGAATCGAAGGATGAAGAACTTACTACCTTTCGCACCCCTAAATGTATATACTGCTACAAGGTAATGCTTTTTGGTTTGAAGAATGTTGGTGCTACATATCAACGTGCCATGCAAAATATTTTTGATGACATGCTTCATAAAAATGTGGAGTGTTATGTTGACAACATGGTGGTAAAGTCAAGGAAGAAGGATGATCACTAGCAATATTTGAGGATGGTATTTGAACGACTTGAGAGATACCAACTCAGAATGAATCCCTTGAAGTGCGCCTTTGGAGTTACTTCTGGGAAGTTCCTCGATTTTATTGTTCAACATTGAGGTACCAAAATTGATCAAGCTAAGGTGGATGCTATCTTGAAAATGCCCGAGCCTAAGGATATTCATGAATTAAAAATCTTATAGGGTAAGCTGGCATATCTTAGAAGATTTATTTCGAATATGGCTGGAAGATGCCAACCATTTAGTCGCCTCATGAAGAAAGGGGTTCCTTTTGAATGAGACCAAGCTTGCAGAAATGCTTTTTTAAGCATTAAGTCTTATCTAATGAAACCTCCTGTATCGGCAACACCCAGACTTGGAAAGCCATTAATATTATACAAGCACAGGAAAGGTCAGTAGGAGCGCTTCTGACTCAAGGAAACAATGAAGGCAAAGAAAATTCCCTTTATTACTTGAGCAGGATGATGATGCAAATGAGCTCAAGTATTCACCTATTGAGAAGTTTTGTTTGGCCCTTGTCTTCTCTATTCAGAAGCTGAAGCATTATTTCCAAGGTCACACCGTGCCACTCATCTCAGGAGCGAATCCTATCAAGTTTGTCATGTCTAAACCAGTCCTAAGTGATCGATTAGCAAGGTGGTACCTACAATTTCAAAATTTTGAAATTGTGTATGTTCCTCAAAAGGCAGTAAACGGACAAGTATTAGCAGACTTCCTAGATGACCATCCAATTCCAGATGATTGGCAGTTGTTTGATGAATTGCCTGATGAAGATGTAATGGTCATAGAAATTCAGCCTCCTTGGAAGATGTATTGTGATGGCGTTGCACACCGTGAAGGAGCTGGCGCTGGAATAGTGTTTATCACTTCTCAAAGAGAAGTTTTGCCCTATTCCTTCACTCTGACACAACGGTGCTCCAATAATATTGCTGAGTATCAAGCGCTCATACTTGGGCTTGAAATGGTTGTGGATATCAAACAATTGCAACTACAAGTTTTTGGAGACTCCAAGTTAGTGATCAGTCAGATTTTTGTAGCTATGAGGTCAAGAAGCCAGAGTTGGTGCCATATCACAAATATGCTCAAAGATTGGTAAGTTGGCTTGGAGAGGTAACTATTCAACATGTGCCGAGAAAGGAAAATAAGAGAGCTGATGCATTAGCAACCTTAGCTTCTACATTATCTTTGCCTGATCAGACACAAGTCGTTGTTTGCCAAAGATGGGTAGTTCCTCCACCAAATGACTATGAGGAAGAAGAAAGTGAATTTGAGCATCTTGCTTCCGTTCTTGAGGTTGAAATTGAAGATTGGCGACAACCATTAATCGATTATCTTTGTTACGGGATATTTCCAGAAAATCCTCGAAGGAAGACAAAAATCCGAAGGAGAGACCCTCGTTTTCTTTATTACAAGAATACACTCTAGAGACGATCATTTGATGGAGTGCTCCCACATTGTTTGGGGACTGATGAATCCTTTCAAGCCTTGCAAGAAGCACACTCTGGAGTATGTGGTGCACATCAATTTGGGGCAAAACTTCATTTCCACATAAGAAGAATAAGGTATTATTGGCCAACCATGGTGAAGGATTGTTTAGATTACGCTCGAGGGTGTAAAACTTGCCAATTCCATGCTAACTTCATACATCAACCACCTGAAGTATTACACCCAACTGTTGCTTCTTGGCCATTTGATGCTTGGGGTTTGGATGTTGTTGGTCCATTGCCAAAGTCTTCTGGTGGACATCTATACATTTTGGCCGAAATTGATTACTTCTCGAAGTGGGCAGAAGTTGTTTCTCTTAAGGAAGTAAAGAAGGAAAATGTAGCTAACTTCATCCGAGTCAATATTATCTATCGATTTGGCATTCATCGATATATATTGATGGACAATGGTAAGCCATTTGATAACAATTTGATGAAGAAAATATGTGATCTTTTTGGCGTCAAGCAACGTAATTCCTCCATGTATTATACTGCTGCCAATGGACTTGCTGAAACATTTAAATAGACACCCTGCAACTTGTTGAAAAAGGTTGTCTCCACTTGAGAGATTGGAATAAGAGAATGGGAGAAGCTCTTTGGGCATATAGGACCACGTATCGCACACCAACTCAAGAGAATCCTTATTCACTTGTTTATGGAGTTGAAGTAGTCCTTCCACTTAAGTGTCAAATCCCATCGTTGTGGCTTCCATTCAAGAAGTACTCACTTATGAAGAAAATGCTCGGTTACGCCTTGAAGAATTAGAAGCTCTTGATGAAAAGAGGCTAGAAGCTCAACAAAACCTTGAATATTATCGTACAAGAGGTATACTCAAGTGGCGCTTACAAGATAGTTGACTCAGGAGGTTTGCGGATTAGCCCCATCAACGTGAAATGCATGAAGAGATACTATCCTTGAAGAAAAAAAATATGATCCTTAACGCATGAGCATAAACTGCATGTTACTCCTGGCCCGCAAGAGTATAAACTGTGCACGGTCCAAAAAAAAAAGTCTGCTAGGTTGAAAACCTCGAAAGAGACGACTTAGGAAAAAGTTAGGACATCCAAAAAAATAATGTCCGCTAGGTTGAAAACCTCGAAAAAGGCGGCCTAGGCAAAAGTTAGGACGCAAAAAAAAAAACTCACCCATTTCGAACTACGAAATGACTTGATCCTCTTCACCGAGGTACATAGGTAGATTAGAGTTTCATTCTAAGTTCAGTCATATAAGTTCAACAAATACATATTACCCAATGCATTTTTCAAATGAGGTATGATAGAATATAATTCACTTGATCGACATTAGAAAATTAGGTGTACATGTATTCTTTCATTGAACCCTCTGTCTTGTCTTGATGGCTCAATGGGGGTAAGTCCTCCATGTCAAATTGAGGTCTTGGATGGAATAATTGTAGTTTCTTTAATAAGAGGCTAAGTGTTCAAGTTGAAGTTTTCGATCTTAAGTCAAGTTGATTTTTCCAGGTCTGTTACATCGTCAATTTGAAGTGTTCAAGCTAACTAGTTCTTAAAGTTAAAGTCTTCAAGCATTTCAAGTCTTCAAATCCATAAAGCACTAAAAAAATAAAGAACAAAAGGGAACATTAATTAGAACGCGCAATATAAAGTGAAGCGAAAGAAGTTTTATTGTTGATAAGAACATCTACTAAAAAATAAAATGCAAGAAGGGAAAACAAATAAAGCAGTGTTTTTAGCCTAATCTAAGCACAACTTGTAATTGGCCAAATCTTTGAGCATAGCTTCCAAGTATTTCTTCTTCTTCTCCAAATCGGCTAAGTCATCAGCAGTCGAAAAGGCAATGCAGCATGCATCATACTCCTTTCTAGTAGTTGAGGCTCCTAACTTGGCTTCTTCAACTTCTTTCTCAGCAACTTCTAAAAGGGCTTCTAAGTTCTTCTCTTTTTCACGAAGCTTCTCTATCTTCTCTTTCACTGTAACTAGGGACTGACAGATAGATGACACTTCTCTAACCTTCTTTTCTTCTTCAATCATGAAATTTGTAAGGTGTACCTAAATATCTGATATTGCAGTCTTTTCAACCTTCTCAGATAAATCCGATCGTGTCTTGCTATATGAAGTAACAAGCTCAAAAAGGGACTCAAATAGGTTTCTCAAAGGGGAAATATCTACATCATCCCCATCCATTGCCTCAAAGAATCATTTTAGTATTTTCTTCAAGCTCAGAGACATTGTCTGCATTGCTACCTTTAAGCTTACGCTGAATCGAATTCCAAAGCTTCAAGATAAAATCCTTTCGAATATCCAAGACAACCTTTTTTCCATAAAAAACTGAAGCTGCAATTGTTGGTCGTTCATGCAAATCAGAGCCCAACTTTGCCCTAATTTCAGCATGAGAAATAGAAGTTGCCTCTTGATTTGACTTAGCTATGGAAGATGATTTCTGCGGGTTCTGTCCTGCTAGAGACTCACCACTATCTTGTGGCCTTACTCGTTGCAATGCTCCAATGTTATTAGCTTGCAAAAATTATATAAAAAAATATAAGAATACTTCAGCAAAGTCATTTGGCCATGGCTAACAAATAAGAAAAGTTTATTTTTTCTTTTACCTTCTCGTTCCGAGCTGTTAGTGTTCTTGAAGGGCTATCAATGCTTTGGACCTCTACAACTCCTTCTGGGTTTGGCCTTCTGTTTTTCCAACATTGATCTCCTTTGCTGCTATCACTCTCCTCTTGGGATAGGCGCTTGTTAGAGGCTTCCATGCGCCCTTGCCCACCAAGATCTATAGTTAGACGATGTAAAATTCTTCATGTTGGACACAAAAGGAGGAAATACTGCCCTTGACTTAGATCTAGTAAACACACAAATACGTGCAAATCTTAACCCTTCTTATAATGAGGCCTCACGAATATCTTGCTCCAAGCGACCAGGGGTGTCATGATAAAAACCAAATTGGCGGCTAAATCGATGAGGGTCAATAATAAAGTTGACTCCGTCCCTCAAAGGAAGATAATTCGAGCGAATACTCATAAAGAAATTTAACTCGACTCATCTGCCTTACCATCGTCATAGTAGTGGTACAGATCAGATCTGTGGGGCATTATCGAAGTCCAAATGATATTTTCTTCATTATGAAGACACTTCCTTGCTTCCTCTTTCCCAAAATATCTAGCAGCACCTTTACCAGAACATGCGGCTATGAGAGGAAAAACTGGCCCCTTTGCATGCGAAAAATGAATCTTAAAGTAATGGGCTAACTAACCATACACATAATGAGCTGGAAAGCAAGTTTGAGCAGGATCAAGCAACGAGCACTTTGAAATCTCGTTCAAACCATTATATATTCTGGCTAATAACGGTAATGCAAGGCTGACTCTTCATTTACATGGAAGATGACACGCGATCTTAAAGGTCCCAGGACGAATGAAGTCACCATATTTTGAAGGGAGCACAAAAATACATAACCAACAAGAAAGAAAATCAACCAAGTATGTCTTGTATTTATTGTCACCCATAACTCCTAACTTATGGAATAAGACTTCTTCAACAATCGACCAATTAACTGCTTCCTCTATGACCCCGGTAGGATTGTGCGTCGATTTCAAAAGAGCAGACTTCTTTTCTTTCCTTAAAGGAGGCTGAGCATACTTCATTGTCTTTGTGCACCAGAACTCTACCCATTTTTTTGCAGAAACCTTTGGATCGTTGCTACCTCCCTCTCAGAGCCGATGAAAGGCATCAAACAAATGCTCACAAGTTTGGGGAAGAAACCTTCTCCCCTTGTCGTGCGTGCGTGTAATCTCTTCAACATCTTGCACAACTTCCATCTAAGGAAATCTTGTTATAGGCAGACCGCCGATCGTATACAAATCCCAAAGTGATATGGATAGTTCTCCAACAGAAGTAAGTAATGTATTTGAAACAGGTCACCGTGCCTCACAAAAATCCTGCGTAATATTTGTATTACGGTCATATGTGAAGAGTGGAACATATGCGGTATCATAAATTCTTTCACCCTCCAGAGTCAAGAGACACCTACTTAAGACATATTCTGCCCATTCCCAGTAGCCAGGAACGTAATAAAATTCATCGTCGAATGGAGATAATTGCCCCAATAAGTTTCCTTGTTAATAATTCGACGCACATGCATGGTAAGGTACTCACGACATTCCAATAATGATGATTAGTGGTGCAAAGCATCCATGTCTTGGGAGGACGACTATTGTATTCAAGTGTCTAGTCTGCCAAATAGGTGGGTCCCTCAAAGGTACCCATGAAGCTGTAACATATTGGCCAACTAGTGACCTATCAACTGGTAACCTTGTCTCCACTTTGCTTCCCTTATGGTCCAAAATAATCAAAAAGAGAGAAAAGTGTTTATTAGCACTTCACTTAGAAGTGTAGTATTCATGGCCTTAAATCCATAATATAATCTTGAGACTAATCCTAACAAACATGAAAAGAGTAAAATCTTTGGCTTAGACGGTGTAATGGTCTATTCCACAGATAAAGTGAAGTCAATTCTTCAAACAAAATAGAGTCTTCAGCTTAGACGGTGTAATGGTCTTCGCTTCAAACAAACTCAATCTTTGGATCAGACAGTGTAATGGTCTTTGCCTCAGATAAAAGTAAAGCATTTGGCTTAGACAATGTAATGGTCTTTTTCACAGATAAAGAAATTCAAGTTTTCAAATAAAATGAAATCTTTAGCTCAGACTGTGTAATGGTCTATGCCTCAAATAAAATGAATTTAAATCTTCAAACAAGATGAAGTCATTAGCTTAGATGGTATAATGGTCTTCACTTCAAATAAAATAAAGTCCTTAGCTCAGACGATATTATGATCTTCACTTCAGACAAAATAAAAAAATCTTTGGATTAGACAGAGTAAGGGTCTTCGCCTCAGATAAAGTAAAATCAAATCTTCAAACAAAATGAAGTTTTCAGCTCAGACGGTGTAAGAGTCTTCGCTTTCGACAAAAATACAAAAATCTTTGGCTCAGACAGAGTAAGGGTCTTCGCCTCAGATAAAGTCAAGTCAAATTTTAAAATACAATTTGTCTTAGACAGTGTAATGATCTTCGCCTTCGGATAAAGTAAGGTCAAATCTTCAAAAACGAAAAAAAAGATCTTTGTCTTAGACAGTGTAATGATCTTTGCCTAAAAAAAATATTTGACTCAGACTTTATAATGGTCTGTGCCTCAAATAAAATGAAGATAAATCTTCAAATAAAATAAAGTCTTTAGCTCAGACGGTGTAATGGTCTTCGCGACAAATTAATTAAAAATCTAGGGAGATATTTGATTTTCCTTGGTGGATGATTACTGTGACTCTCGTCAATTCAGACACTTGCAAATTGCAGAATGAAGATACATTAACTTTCCAAGAAGTAAAAAGAAAAGAAGAAAAAAAGGGTTCTTTTTACATGCTCCAATTTTCAAAGCTGTTTACATTAGAACTCAAGAAATTTCTTAAGCATGTCAGTTTGGACTGTAAGAAATAGGAAAAAGCATCAAAGCCAAGAAATTACGCGGCGGACAAAGCAGCACACATCTAATAAAAGTAATTTTTCGATCACGTAGGAAAAGTTTTAAAGTGTACGCAAAAATGACAAAAGATGTCCAAACTATCATAAAAGTTTGCCACTTGATAATGAGAGAAGCTCTACACTATTTGCATCAGGTGTCTCAAGGGAATTGCTTTTAAAATAGTTTATTGTCCATTGGATTTAATTTTAAATGTGCATTATGTCAAAAGAGACATAAAACTTCCTGATGAGATCCAAAGAATATCTCTATCAACTTTTTGAAGTTAAGAGTTTGTGACTAAACTCTAAAGTTAGTGATAAAGCATGTGATGAAAAACTCAATAAAGTCTTCACATATGGAAAAGGTGAATAGTACCAAGAAAAAAAGGCATTGTACTTGATATATTGAAAATGACATATTGAAAGGGAAAAGTAAATAATACAAAAAAGTCATGGTACTTGATATAGAAGATGACATAAAGTAAAAAAAAAATTGGCATGGAAAAGGACAATTGAATAGTCATTCTATAAGCAATATACGAAAATTACGAGTCTAGAACCTAAATGTGGTTCTTTTTGACAAATAGAACGGAAATAAGTGTAAAAAAAAGAGTGACATATTTATGTATAACGCTCTTTTAAAGAGAACTTATAATCAAAATGTGGTCTTTTATTGCTCAAACGACCGAAGTATGTGGAAAAAAATTTTAGTGACCAAAATATTTGTAACGCCTTTTTAAAAGGCGCTATATATTTTAAGTCTTTTCGCGGAAAAAAAAGCAGATAAATAGAATTTAGATTGCTGGGTGGTGCAATGGTTAAATGCTGAGTGGTAAGTTGGTTTTATCCTTGAGGTCTAAGGTTCCATTCCCTCTAGCAACATTATTTTGTTTTCTTATTTCTTTTTCATTATTTGATTTAAGTTTTTAGATATAAATACTTTAATATTTATAATTACTTTTCAAGTAATTAAAATAATTTAATATTTATTAAAAAATTATGATTTTTGAATTCTTTTAAAGTAAAAAAAAAAAGAGAGAAGCCTTTTATTATTTTGTTGAAAAATCTACCGGCATTTTTAATAGTTGTTATATAGTATTATACGTAAAACAAAATTACTTTTGTATTTTTTGATAATATATATATATATATAAATTTATAACTAAATTTAAAAAGAAAGATATTAAAAACAAAAAACAATTCAAGCAGTAGATTAAACTATATATTTTTTTAATAAAAAAAATAAGAAAATAATTTTGTTTCACGTATAATACAAAATAACAACTATTAAAAATATCGGTAGATTTTTTAACGAAATAATAAAATGCTTCTCCTTTTATTTTGTTTACTTTAAATGAATTAAAAAATTATAGTTTTTTAATAAATATTATATTATTTTAATTACATTGAAAGTAATTATAAATATTAAAGTATTTAGATATAAATACTTAAATCAAATAATGAAAAATAAAAAATAAATAGGAAAATAAAATAATGTTGCCTGAGGGAATGAAACTTTGGACCTCAAGGACAAAATGAACTTATTACCTAGCCTTTAACCATTGCACCACCTAGCAGTCTACTTTACTTTTTGTACATTAAATTCTATTTATCTGCGTTTTTTGCGTGAAAGGGCTTAATACATATAGCGCCCTTTTAAAGGGCGCTATACCTTAACGTCCGCTAAGGTATAGCGCCCTTTAAAAGGGCGTTATACATATTTTGGTCACTAAATTTTTTTTTACGCATTTCGATCGTTTGAGTAAAAAAAGACCATATTTTGGTTCCGGACTCCTTTTAAAGAGCGCTATACTTTAACGGACTTTTTGGATGTTAAGCTATAGCGCTTTTTAAAACAGCGCCTATACATGTAACGCCTTTGATAACCGCGTTATATGTGGCAGATGATGAGACAGCTATGCATAGCGCGGTATATAAAAACGCTATATGTATAGCGCTGTTATGTACCGCGTTATACATACATAATAAACCTTCCCCTTCCATTCTTCCCCGTTCGAACCAGAAGCCTCCCCCCCCCCAAATATTTTCCAAAAAAAATCCGAATGGACCCCACCCGTCCCACAAGAAGACAAGAGTGTAGGTCCCACATCCTAGCCAAGCCTTTTAATGGCGTGGTTTGCTTGTTTCAGACTCAAATTTTCATTTCATCAATTTTTCGAAAAACATAAATCGAGGTATTTCAATTTAATATATGTCGAAACTCGTATAAATAATGCATATTTTGAATATGTTCCATGTTGTTTTGTGTTTTTTTTGCGATTAAACTGGTATATTATTTTTATTCGATCTAAGATATTAGTGTTCTAAAAAAAATATGTAAAAATTGAGAAATCATTATTATTTGTTAATAAAAATGTTAATAATTTTCTTTTACTGTTTTATATGTATTTTCATAAATGTTTTGTGATTAAAATGTATTTGTTATTTTTATCTAGTTTAGATTATTTATTTGCTTAAAGACTAGTAATATAGTACCCTTTTAGCGTAGTATCCCTATAGTTTAAGTATCTCTTATACTGATAGATCAAACATAAACTCTGTCTAATTTACAAAAAATAATTATTTAATTTACAAAACAAACATACAAAATTATGAAACTAACATGTAAAACAATAAAATTGACATACAAGAATTCAGGATAGCTTGGTGCTACTAGGCCTCAACTATCGAGCCTGGAACCCATAGATATATACTATGTCCAATTAAATATTATATAATTATAAAAATTAATTATTTAATTTACAGAACAAACATACAATTAATGTTGTTTAATTTAAAGTAGACGATATGGACGTGCCCGCTTATGCATCCCGGACCTTTCTGTGATGAGCTATTAGTGTTACATGGCGATCATAGGTCTGGCCATGTATGGGAGGGAGAGTTACTGGCCCAGACTCTCCGCGCCAGGAGAGTGGACGACATGTGGGATTTATGAAGGACATAGATCTCCATCCCCGTGTAGTCCAACGCCTGCGGGATACGGGCTTCTACAAGATTTTGGAGATTGGGCGGCTGCAGCTCGATTGGTCTTTGGTCACGGCCCTGATAGAGCGGTGGCGACCGGAGACGCACACATTCCACCTGCCCATTAGCGAGGCCACCATCACGCTGTAGGACGTGGAGGTTTTATATGGGCTGTCCGTTGATGGACTGCCCGTTGCACTGCCTCAGGCCATGAGAGAGATGACACGTGGGCAGTATTTGGACATGCTGCAACAACTTACTGGTTTGAGGCCACATGATGAGACTGCACACTCAGGGGCCAGTCGCATGAGTTTGATAGCTATTCGAACAACATTTGGAGATATTGCACCCCGACATCACTGGCGAGATAGATGATCTGCATATCCACTGGTATACGAGGTTGTTGCTGCTCCTTATGTTTGGAGGGGTCTTGTTCCCGAACACCTCGGGGAACCTAGTCAGCTTGATATTTCTTCATCATCAGCAGCAGCTAGATGATTTACCCCAGTACAGCTGGGGTGCTGCTATTCTCGCCTACTTGTACAGGCAGATGTGCCGGCGAGCATGGGCACCCAACATGACGTATGTGGATTTTTTCCTCTTCTACAGGTGACAACATATTCAAATACTCTATTCATTATAACATATCTAGTAAAACATTTTCTTAAATTTTACGTCAACTTTGTATGTTAGGTTTGGGCGTGGGAGCGGTTCCTGCAGTTGCAGCCACCTCTACCACCATCACCTCCGGATATACCACCTCCGTTTCTCCCTCTAGCTAGGAAGTGGGTTCTCCAACGGGGATACATACATATCTACGAGGCTCGACATAATCTCCCCCTTTGCATGGATTTGTTGGATATGCTGGAGGGCACACAGGTAAATGTATACCTAAGTTTACTTGGTGTCGCGCCCCCTTTTTCTAAACTGGGTTTCGACATTTGACAACTCCTTTTGAGAGAAAGGGAAAGGAATTGGTTATTGAGAGAGTTGCCACCTAACAAATTAAGGTGCAATAGGACACCTATTGCAAGTAACTCAGATTATACCAGTTTGCATCACCAGAGATCGGGTAAGGGCTCAAATTACCTCGAGGGGAAGGTGTTAGGCACCCCTCGAAGTCCACAACAGTGGGTCACGGCCGAACTTAACTTATGTGGATTAGTCTAAGGAAAGCAAAGGAATTATTTAATAGGGATGGGGGTCCTAAATTTTTTAGCTTATAGGATCACCCAGTGCAACATAAATAATACTTTGTAACTCCCCCAAGACGGGGGTGTTACTCATATTATTCAGCAGGCACATACTGTCATCTTCTGCTACCCAATTACTATCATTGAGTTTTTTTTTACCTAAAGCGTTCTAATCATTTCTAACTCGTGTCCTATGCGTGAAATACCCGTCCCTTACCTATGTTCCTGGAGGCATTAGGACCTCTATTTTGGATGATTCTAGACTTAACTAGGTTGCTCAAAATTGGAAAATACTAAGCGACATACAAAACAATTAGGGCTTTCAAATAAAGACAAGTATGGGCTCAAATTAGCCTCCACATATAAACAGCAAATGCACACAAATGATTAGCAGGAAAAATCCAATAGGCAGGATATCTATGTGATGTTGAACGAACAAACATGCAGTCATATATGAAATCAGTTTCTTAATGTGAGTATTAGAACTTACATATATTTGCAGTGCAGTATCTGGGTGTTTTATACGACACTAAATAATAGCAAGTCACAAGAATATATCCATAATTGTTTACTTAACCCTATAAGCATGTTGTCTAGGTGATTCGCGTAGCAATTGACAGTAATATGTATATTCATAACTAGTTAATCGAGTCCTATAGGCATAATTTCTAGTGATGATAATTAGCACAACATCACATACTCTTAAGGAGATGGGTATGACGATAAATTTTAAACTCTATAGGCATGATTTCTGTAATTAAAACTTATTTTAAACTCTATAGGCATGATTTCTACAATTAAACTGATTTTAAACCCTATAGGCATGATTTCTATAATTAAAACTGATTTGAAACCCTATAGACATGATTTCTACAATTAAAATTGATTTTAAACCCTATAGGCATGATTTCTACAATTAAACTGAACAATATACAAGCAGGAATTTGCACACATTGGACCAGAACATAACTAAGTCAAGTAATGACCCTATGGGCATGATTGATAACACATAATTACTGGAAAAATTAATACACCTAAAAGCATGATTTCTAACATATCACAGCATTAATCCTATAGGCAGGATTTCTAGCATATAATTTAAACAACACAGTATGAGTCCTATAGGCAAGATTTCTAACATACAACTTTGACAATACAGTACAAAACCTATAGGCAGGATTCTACCCAACTTATCACGAATGTAAAGCAAGAACCCTTTCCCATTTTTACTAAATACCCCAGAATTGTTATTACAAAATTATTACAGACCACAGTTAATGAATTAATTACAAAGATAAGTAAAATTATAGAAATCCTACAACAGGCCCAAATACACTTGGACAGGCCAGGCCTTCAACCTATAACAGCTCCAAAGCACATGTTCATGGATACACAATAACCAATGGTGAATGATTCACGCATATTCCAAAGATAAGCACACAGAACCCAACTCTCTAGTGTGTCAGAGTTCCAAAGGGTCTCACATGGACCCGAGCAGTGCTCACACTGTGGAGGTCAAGGGCTGAACCTAAATGGCCTTGGCTTTCAGCTGGCTAAGGATGTGGATTCCGGATAGCATAAATAACACATAAAACAGTAGGCAATGGCTAAGGCACAAAATTTGAAAAGACATACTTGATTTTAGGAAGAAAATATAACAGAGTTCAAAACACAGAGTAGTTGATCAAAAAGGACAGCAAGGCTTAAATACATAGGCAGAATTACATTGAAAGAGTTAGGAAAACAAGTATAGCAGGATTTATAAAGATTTTTCAGACTCAAGTGTATAATACTTAACAAGTTAAAGCCTGGAAGGTCTAATTAGGCTAAGTATACATGCCAATATTAAGGACAAGCCATGTTTTACAACAAACAACATTTAGACATGGTAGGAAAACATAAATATGATAAGTACCCTAGGGTCAAGAAATCACTCGAAAGAGTATGGAATCAAATGAACTAGAGACATGCTAAAAAAACACATTATCAGGGCACATAAGTGACAGAAAAGGCCTTAGCAATGATTCGAACACATCAAGGCAAACAATGCAAAGATTCAGAACAGGTGAACTTGTCAATATCACCTATAGGTATTCTAGTGTTAACATAATAGATTACTTTTAAAAAAGATTCAAGGCAAGTGCAGAACTAACAAAGCTGCATATAGGAATAAATTTAGAAGGTATCAAGCTAACACTTAAGAGGATTCATATTATTCAAACCAATCATGAACAATCTCGGAACTAGTAGTATTAAAGTACTAAATAGACTCAGACAAACATAAGTTGACAGAATCATGCTTAAAAAATAAACCTAAGCACACTGGACCACATAGACAAGTCACAGATACATAAGAATGAAATGGCAAAGGTATAGAAACTCACCAGTTAAGCGAGAAAAGCGAGAATAATACCACAATGGTGAGAACCCCAGAATTTCTGGCTTTGGCTTTCAGCCAGCCAAGAACCAGAGCTAGAACAAGATAGCAAAATAACCACAGAGCAAAAGCTTTAAGTTTTTAGTGATATTGTAGTGATTCTAGGTCTGTTCTAAATAGGAAGGGGGGGGGGGTTATAGTAACAGAGATCGAGCAAAAAAATAAGGAAAAGTTTAAATCAAACAGAAATAAGGAAGTATCATCATGCAGAATCAAATAAAATCGGATTTAGGGAAAAGGAAATAAGCAAACCCTAATTTTAGGAAAGCAAAATATTGACCGAATATTCACACAAAAAGATGAATAGAGACACAGATAGCACAAAAATCAGTGAGTCAAAATGATTAAGAAAACAAGATATGATAATTCTAACTCTTAAGGCAAGTGAAAAGAAATCGGAAAAATCTGAACAAGGAAAGTCAAACTCAGACATAATAGGAAGAACATATACAAGAAAACACCCAAAATCAAAGACTCGAACCAATTTTGGTTCGATTTGAAGAAAATCTGTAAACCTTAGTTTTAGGGTAAATCGAAATCATCAAAAATATAGACAGGATCAGACTCACACGGTAGAATAAACGTGTGTGGACGGAATATCGTCCAGATTCAAGAAATCGGAGTCAATCGAACAGAATCGGAGTAGCAATCCATGTTTAGGCAAGTACTAAATAATATCATAGAGAATCAACTAGTAGCGAAAATATACAAATATGGTAAGTAAATAGGAAGGGAATCCCATTAGAAGAGGGATTAGGAGAGGGTTTTGGGGTGTGACGACTAGGGTTAGGGTTCTTCAGAGAGGGGGGAGAGTAGAGAGGATTTAGGGGAGGCGGGTAGATAAAAATGTCTAGGGTTGGGCAATTTTAGATTATTAAAGAGAGAGGGTGAACGGGAGTCGTTGATCTTAAGGTGATAAAAGGTGAATGGGGCGGGTTGGATAAAATGGGTACTGACCGGGTTTTTTGGGTTAAAGGGGTTATTGGTTTGGGATGGGGATATTGGTTAGGTATTTGGGCTAGGTGTTTAGGTATTGGGCTGGGGTTGGTCCGAAATAAGTTTAGAAAAAATAGGCTATTAGTTAAATACCCACTTTTAATTAATACATAATTCGTACAAATGATAAATAAAATAGTAAAAATATTATTAGTGCATAAAATGATTAATGACAATTATTTAAAACTATAAAAATATAAAAGGTTATCTTCTACATAAATAAAGTAATTATAAGTATATATGGGCTATTATTGCAAAATATGCAATTTTAGCCTTTAAAATGCAAATGTAATTATAGTAAATGCCCCAAAAATATTTAAAACCTAGTATGGATATAAGTGATGAAGTTAGATGATAAATCATCATAAAATAATTTGTGATTCAATTAATGATTATTTATATAGTAAAATGTAGGAATAAATTGATTTAAAACCTTTTAAAATTATAGAAAATTATGAAAAATGATTGTATGTGTTTATAAATCAAATGATGATGCATATGTACTATTTTGAAAGTATATATGTATATTTTAAAATATGAGGGTAAAATTGGGTATCAACAACTGCACATCTTTACCCGAGAAGGATGAAAGAGTTGTCGGGTAAAGAAATGATGACCGGTTTTGATCGAATGGGGTGATTTGAAAGATATAGGCTGCACTCTAGCTTTTGATCTGCCTACATATCATCTGGTTTTACAGGAATCAGACCGTGTGTAGTTCTAGATCCAACGGTGGAATGAACCGGTGGAGTTGTTTGTAAGAGCGAATGATGATAAGTGAGACTGGCAACAGATGATGATCGGTTACGTTTGAAATAATTGGAGGATATGGGCATTTGGTGAGAACTGGAGCAAAGATTGCTCCCGTTAGGATAATGGTTACCTTCCTGATCACTTGCGAATTCAAAACACAATATGTGCATATAGAATTTTTGTAAATTTAAACATGATGCAGATTCCCTTTGGACCATGGAGATTGTCTTTGGACGGTGAGGATGAAGTCCTTAGACCATGATGTCCCGGGCCATGAATTGTGCTGTAAAGGATTCACAGGCCATGAAATGATATTCTCGGGCTATGAAGATGGTGTACGAACCATGATGCCTTTGAATAATGATGTGCAAGATTAAGAGGTCCTCAGGCCATGTCATGGTGTCTTCCAGCTATGAGGATGATGCCTTCGAACTATGACACCTTTGGACAAATTGGCTATATATCATCCCATGAGGTGCAGAGACATGATGCCAGAGATAATAAAAAGACAGAGCTTAGTCTTGCATAGAGTTGGGGGCAGAGCTCAGCCCGAGATAAGAGAATAATGCAAGGTTTAGAATAGAGCAACATTTGTGCAAATGGAGACAGTGCTTAGTCTCATGAAAGGTTTGGGACAGTGCTTAGTCCCATATAAGGGGAAGACAATGCTTAGCCTTATGCAAATAGGGAGGCTGGGCTTAGCCTCATGCAAATAAGGAGGCAGGGGTTAGCCTCATGAAAGATTTGAGACAGTGCTTAGTCTCATGCAGGGAAGGCAATGCTTATCCTTATGCAGATATAGAGGCAGGGCTTAACCTCATGCAAGAATTGAGACAATGCTTAGTCTCATGCAAATGTAAGGAATTGCTTAGCCTTATGCAGGATTTGAGACAGTGCCTAGTCTCATGAAAATGGAAGAAATGCTTAGCCTTATGCAGATGGGGTCTTAGCCTCATGCAGGGTTTGAGACAACATTTAGTCTCATGCAAATTGAAGGCAATTCTTAGCCTTACGCAAATACGGAGGCAGAGCTTAGCCTCATGCAAGGTTTGAGACAGTGCTTAGTCTCATGCAAAGGGACGAGTAGTAAGTAAGAGTGAAGTATTCTTAGTTGGAGATATATTTATGTCTGGAGGTTCTGTTGTTATGATGATACTTGTGATTATGATCTATTCCCGCGTCCAAAGAAAAATTGTGAGTTTTGTGGGGGAGGTTGGTTCGTGCCTTTGACTGCTTTCTTTGCTCCACTCTGCCCGAGGATTCTGTTCAAGTCACCATGGGTAGCATTTGGCTAAAAATAAGGTTTTCAAAAAGTGTGAGTGTATGGTTTTCAAAACATAGTAATATGCAAATTAAGAAATCAATTATATGAACCAGTGACCGTGACATCATCAAAGACATTTCAACTTCCTTGCCATAGAATTGACCTAGTTATCTTAAACAAACTTCTAGCTATTTCGCATGCAGTGCCATTGCTGAACTTGCTTCAGAATTTTGAGGGCCCTTCTCAAAATTCTGCCCCAGTTTCTGATTGCGGGGAAAATGGAAGTTTTATTTAATTGTGACTGAACCCACATGTCTGCCTACGTATCCCCTCTTAAATGGGACTCAGGTCAAGCGTAGTTCAATTACATCATATGAAGAAATGCAAATAATTTACACATAGTATCTTTTGACTGCATATGAATTGATGGGTTTTGGCCAGCTTTCTCCGTCCATCTCTGCGAGTATGAGTGTTTTTCCTGTCAGTACCCTGTGAACCATATAAGGGCCTTGCTAGTTGGGTAAGAACTTTCTTTGGCTTCATTTTGATGTGGAAATATCTATTTCAACACCAACTATACCGGTGTAAATTGTCTAGGTTTGACCCTTTTGTTGTAAGCTCTGGACATTCTGTATTGATAAAGCTGACCATGACACACTGCATTCATTCTCTTTCCATCTATGAGGGATAATTTATCATAGAGGCTCCTTATCCATTCTGCCTCACTAAGTTCGGCTTCTTGTATAATTCTCAAAGAAGGAATTTCTACCTCGGAGGGGATGACGACTTCAGTATCGTAGACCAGCAAATAAGGAGTTGCCCCGGTTGATGTGCAGACTGTGGTACGGTATCCCAATAAGGAAAACGGTAACTTCTCGTGCCATTTCTTGTGATTCTCTGCCATCTTCCTTAGTATCTTCTTGATGTTCTTATTGGTGGCCTCCACGGCTCCATTCATTTGAGGCATGTATGTTGTGGAGTTCTTCTGCTTAATTTTGAAGGTTTCACACATAAATTTCATCAGATCACTATTGAGATTGACGACATTGTAAGTGATGATGGATTCTGGAACCCCGAATCGACAAACAATACGATCCCTAACAAAATCTGTGATGGCTTTCTTGGTTACAACTTTGTAGGTTGCAACTTCAACCCATTTTGTGAAGTAATCGATGGCCACTAAAATGAACCTATTCCCGTTCGAAGCAGTGGGTTCGATTGGACCGATGACATCCATTCCCCAGGTAGAAAAAGTCTAAGGTGCACTTGTTGCATTGAGATCGTTTGGCGGCACCCATATCATATCTACGTGTATCTAGAACTGGTGGCATTTTTGGACATACCGGATGCAGTTTGTTTCCATAGTCATCCAAAAATATCCGGCCTTGAGTATCTTCTTGGCTAAGACGAAACTGTTCATATGTGGGCCGCAGGTTCCGGCATGTATTTCTTCAAGCAATTTGGAAGCCTCTTTGGCGTCAACACGTAGTAACAACCCTAGATCAGGGGTTCTTCTATACAAAATTCCTCCGCTTTGGAAGAAATAATTGGACAACCTCCGAAGTGTGCGTTTCTAAGTGTGGTTTACATGCTCTGGATATTCTCCCTTTTCCAAATATTCCTTGATATCGTGGAACCATGGATTTCCATCTATTTCTTATTCAACATGAGCACAGTACGCTGGCTGATTATGGATTCTTACCGGAATAGGGTCGATGAAATTCTTGTCTAGGTGTTGTATCATGGACGATAGGGTGGCAAATGCGTCTGCGAATTCATTTTGGATTCTGGGGACATGCCGTAATTCTATCTTTGTGAATATCTTCATCATCTCTTGTACGTGATGCAGATATAGTAGTATCTTGGTGTTCTTTGTAGCCCATTCTCCTTGTACCTGGTGCACCAGCAGGTCTAAGTCACAAATTACTAGCAATTCCTGAATATTCATGTCTACAGCCAAATTGAGCCCTAATATGTAGGCTTCATACTCCGCCATATTATTGGTACATGGAAATCTGAGTTTTGCGGACACCGGGTAGTGCTGATCAATTTTTGATACCAAGACGGCTCTGATGCCGTCTCCCTTGAAATTTGTAGCTCCGTCAAAAAATAGTCTCCAAGCGTTGTAGGCTTCAGCAATATCTTCCCCTACGAATATCACTTCTTTGTCAAGAAAATACGTTTTTAGTGGTTCGTATTCCCCTCCTACAGGATTTTCGGTAAGGTGGCCTGCCAATGCTTGTCCCTTGACTGCCTTCTGAGTTACGTAGATGATATCAAACTCACTCAACAATATTTTCCACTTAGCCAGCTTTTATGTAGGCATAGGCTTCTGAAAGATATACTTCAGAGGATCCATCCTTGATATGAGGTATGTGGTATAGGCACAAAAGTATTGCCTCAACTTCTGAGCTATCCATGTCAGAGCATAGCAGGTGCATTCCAACAAAGAGTACCGTGCTTTATAAGGTGTGAATATATGGCTTTCTCTTTTCTCCACGTCTTGTTATGTTGTCCCAAGACATAACCGATAGCCTCATCTAATACAGAAAGGTATAGTAATGGCCTACCAAGTTATGGTGGGACTAGGACTGGTGGTGTAGACAGGTATTCCTTGATTTTGTCAAAAGTCTTTTGACAATCCTCAATCCAGTTGGTTGCAGCATCCTTCTTTAACATTATGAAAATTGGTTCACATATCACCGTGGGCTGCGCTATGAAGCGGTTGATATAATTGAGACGTCCCAAGAAACTCATCACGTCCTTCTTGTTCTTTGGCGTGGTAACTCCTGGATAGCTTTGACCTTTGACGGGTCCAACTCGATTCCTCGGCGGCTGACAATGAATAGCAACAATTTTCCGGCAGGAACCCCAAATGCATATTTTGCGGGATTCAGCTTTAGATTGTACTTACACAGCCGCTCAAAGAACTTTCTCAAGTCCGCTATGTGATATGTGACCTTATTGGATTTGATGATGATGTCGTCAACATACACCTCTATCTCCTTGTGTATCATATCATGGAAGATGGTTGTCATGGCCCTCATGTAGGTGGCCCCAGCATTCTTCAGGCCGAATGGCATCATTCTATGGAAATATACTCCCCATGGTGTAATGAAAGATTTTTTTCCTACGTCTTCCTCGTCCATCCAGATCTGATGATAACCCCCGAATAAATCAACAAATGGCTGGAGCTCGTGCTTGGTGTAGTTGTCGATCAATATGTGTATATTTGGCAGCGGGGAATCGTCCTTGGGACTTGCTCTATTTAAATCCCGATAGTCGACACACACCCTGACTTTCCCATCTTTCTTCGGAACCGGCACAATGTTGGCTAACCAGGTTGGATATTCAACTACCCTGAGGACTTTGGCTTTGATTTGCTTAGTGTCTTCTTCCTTGATTTTCAAGCTCATGTCTGGCTTGAACTTTCTGAGTTTCTGCTTTACTGGCGGACACATTGGATTGGTAGGAAACTTATGAGCCACTATGGATGTGCTCAACCCGGTCATGTCGTCATACGACCATGCAAAAATGTCCTCATACTCTTTCAGGAAACGAGTGTACTCTTCCTTCTCTGACGGTGACAAGCGGATGCTTATGCGAGTTTCTTTGACGGTTTCAGAATCTCCCAAGTTGACTACCTCAGTCTCGTCCAGGCTGGACTTAGGTTTGTTCTCAAATTTCTCAACTTCTCTGATGATCTCCTCAGGTATCACATCTTCTTCTTCTACCTCTTCCGAATCACTATCCTTCTGTTGCATTGTCTCATTACATGTCACATTTGTTGGTTTATCAAGGTAAGAAATAGTAATGTTGTAGAGGAAAAATATGAAAGATAATGATAACAAAACACCAAATTATTGATAAATGCTGAAACTTTGAACAAAATAGCATTTAAATAACTTCAAACAATGTTTTCCAAAATAAAATACTGAAAGAAAGATGTTTTTAAAACAAAATGCTCAAAAGAATTGTTTTTCAACTAGTAGCCATGCTACCCCGGGACTAGTCTGGCCCTGGATGGTGTGGCGGTCCAATTCCTGGGAACTGCTCCCCTCTCCACTGTCTGAAGGATAAGGCCTTCTTTCTCCTCCTCCTCAACTATCACATTGCAATCCATGTCATCGTCTTCCAAAAACAGATTCCTTAGACCAGCCAAAGCTTCCTCTACTTTGGATCCCCATATTGTATCGTCCTGATGAAAGGATTGGCTCAAATGCGGCACTGGTTTCTCAAGGGGGTAATAGGGACCACGCCATGGCAGCGACCAGTCATTATATTCTTGCCAGGTATATGGATATCTGAGCCCAAAAGTTATACCATGACGCTTCAGCTGTATTGGCTTGGTGATTCCTCGGAGTTTCTTCCCGAGCCCTTTGCCGAGTTCATACCCTGGCCATGCTAGTATGCTTTCTATTTTTCTTCTCCACCACTTGTCTTTCTTAATTGCATTGACGCACTCGATGCGGTTATAGGTCTCCCATCCTATTTTCCTTCTATTCTCCACGACCAGAACAATTTGGTTGGTATAAATGGGATTGCTCCCATCTCCAGAAATGATTACTTCCTGATGATTCCACTCAAATTTCACAGCCTAGTGCAAAGTAGATGCAACATCCCCAACGACATGTATCCAAGGTCGTCCCAACAGCAGATTGTAGGATGCGGCTATGTCTAGCACTTGAAATTTAACATCGAACCAAGTAGGACCCATATGCAGCATAAGTTGGTTTCCCCAATTGTGGCTCTTTGTGACCCATCGAACCCCTTAATGTTCATAGTATCTACTTGTATTTCCTGCAAACCTTTGCCCAACCTTTTCAGAGTTATCAATGGACAGATGTTGAGGTTGGACCCCCTGCAATGAATTTATCCTCGCATTGCACTGTGATGTGCAGTGCCCTGTTGTATCTCAATCCCTCTGATGGTAACTCATCTTTGTGTAAGGTGATCTTGTGGTTCTCCAGCACTTGCCCCACCATGTTGGCCATCTCCCCACTAGTGATTTTCTTAGGAACGTACGCTCCATTCAACTCCTTCATGAAAGCATTCCTATGCGCCTCAAAATTTTGCAGCAGTGATAGGATGGATATCTAGGCGGGAATTTTGTTCAGATGGTCCACCATAGAACATTCCCTTGCATGTACCTTTCTCCAAAGATCATCTGGACCAGTTTCAATGATGGGTTTCTTGGAAGCAACTTCTTTACTCGTTCCTCCCAAATTCTTGGGTGTATAAATTCTGCCGATTCTGGTAATCCCTTGTGCCACACCAGATTCTTCCATTTTTGCTTTCCCTTTCCTCCTGGCTTCGGCGACATAATCCCAAGGTACGATATTGGATTTAAAGGGCGATGTGGGTGCTACCATCACAGTGAAGGGTGCGGTTACTTCTAATTCAAATGGAGCAGGTGCAGCTGCAGGTGTTGTCACTTCGATTTCGAACAGAGTTGATGCGGCTACCTCAACTTTGACTGGTGGCTGTATCTGTACCACAATTGGAGTAAGTGTGACTACAGGTTTCTTAGGGTCATCACATTCCCGAATAAGCCCAAATGATCCTTCAGGATCCTATTCTTCATCAGTCTCTATCACATTTATGTTTAACCAAAGAATTAGATCCTTTGACTAAAGCTATTTCTAGGATGAACACGGGTTACTGATAATCAAGGAAATAGAGAAAAATGAGTAATAGATAATATTGCAGAAATATAGAAAAGCTAAGTAAATTGTATTCGAGAATCGGATGCCTTTACAAACTGTATTCCCTTCCCTTATATAGGAGATTCCTTGATATAACGCACAACTCTTGCTATGATTGCCCATTAATGACTAATTATGACATTAATGGAGCGTTACAAAGGATAACGGTAATTGGGGTACGGTTATATAACGTACGAGTAATCAATTGTGGGTTCTTGAATCTGCCCGTAGCTTTGTCCAGATTCATTTTGACCGTGTCTCTTCCCTGTCTTGATCAGGTTGAGTTTCCTGTGGCTGATGAGCTCAAGGATTTATTGAATCGTGCCTTTTTGTACCGTACCTCTTTAAAGAATCACATCCAGTTGTCGCATTCTCCTGTGTCCACATAACTGGCTGAGTTGTTAAGAGCAGGCTTACGTGTGAAACTCTTTTTTTTTACCAATACAGATAGTCCCCCCACTTACCATATATTTATCGATTAATATATGGTAACTGGATACTCTTTTATGGTGGGAATATTTTGCCGTCGCTTTACCTTGAAACATTTTATCCTTCTCTGAACCATAGGCGTCGTTCGTCACTTCCATTTAATGCTCATACCACGTGTCCTTCTCTGATTGGTTCTGCATTTACTCGGAACCTTTTAGGGCTTTTTGCAGCTGTGTCAGTCCCGAAGTGACATCTTCAATTATGACTTTTCATCATTATTTTTCTTTTTTTTACATGTTTGACGGTTGTCCTTAAGTATAAATACCTTTCTTCTTTTCTTTGCTTCCACGAAACACTCTCTAACCTTGTCTTTTGTAAAGAACTTTCTTTTTGCCTTTGTAAACATGTCTTCTTCAAATCAACCTCAGGAAATAATAGATATTAAAATTTTAACGCCATCTTCTGCTCCGACTAGGAGTCGGAGGGGTGGTGGACTTAGGATTCTAGGATTCACTCCTTCGAGAGGCTCCTCTTCTTCTCAGATAGTTCACCCTCCTTCCACAAGGTCTCTAGTTTCTCCGAGGTTTAGGGCTTCTCGATCTTTGTCTAGAGGTAGAGGTGAACACTTTCGTGAACCTGGGGTTGATGAAATTGTTCATGCTGAGTTTGTATTTGCTAGAGATAATCAAGTTCTTATAGACCAATATTCTTCCCTTGAGAGTGTCGAAAGGTATCCAACCCTTATAACTGAGGGTCAGATTTCCCTTGTTCGTAGGGAGTGTTTTTGGAGGCCTGATTTCCCTGTCTACATTCCGAATAGTAATCAAAGAATAACGTCTTACAAGACGGGATATTCTTTTGTTTATACGTACCCTTTTACTCTAGGGTTTAGACCTCCCATTGACCCAGTCATAATTGAATTCTGCCGTTTTTTCAATATCTGCTTAGGACAAGTTGGTCCGCTTGTGTGGCGAGTTGTCGCATGTCTTAGGAGTTTAGCTTCTTTAGCCTCAGTTCCTTTTATTTTCAACCATCTTATTCATCTCTACTCTCCTACCTTGTTTCATGAAGGGGTTTTTACTCTGACTGCTAGGAGCAAAAGAGTGCTGGTAACCCCTGGAGATGATAAGGATAGGGGTTGGTACCTCTGATATGTTGCTGTACCCACTGGTGGTTTAGTGGGTGAAGAAAATCTTCCCTTCCCTCAGAAGTGAAATCGTGCACGTGAGTATGCTTTAGCGCCCATCTATTTACTTTTCCTCATTCTGACTTGAGATGTTTACTAACACCGTATCTGTTTTTTCTTCTCTCAGCAATCATGTATACTGTTGAGAATGTCTCCGGTATCCGTGATTGGGTAGAAATATTGTTGTCCGTTGCTACTTTAGAAGAGAGATTTTGGAAGTACCTCGCTGGGAGGTATGGTTGGTGTGTAAAGACCCACAGTAAGTGAAGCTTTTGTTCTTGCTTCTTTCCTTGCTCAGGTCTCTTCTTTCTTTGTCACTTAACCTTTTCCCTTTTGATAGGGTTCTCCGCTCGTGGGGTGTCTGCTTCATCTATCACGATGATTTCTTTGGCTCAGGCCCAAGAGATTATTGTTGGTTCGTCTTCCTCGAAGAGGAATATTGGTGAGTACGTTCCGTAGAAGAAGAAGAGGGTGCTTTAGTACACAGGCCACGGAGAAGGCGGGTGGTTTCAGATGATGAGTTTACACCCATGACCTTGCCTTCCGTGTCTGTGGTTGAGCCCTCTACCTTTGAAGATGTTTCACATTCCCCCATTCATAAGTCTGCGGATTACCTGTTCCATGAAGGTTTTGACCTTGCTCCTGATGATGTCCCTTTGGCTGCTGTCTTTCCGGCTTCTTTAAGAGAAACTGTCTCATCTGCTCCTTTGGCTATTACGGCTTCTTTTGTTGCTTTGCCCGTGGCTTCCTCAACTCTTCAACCCTCCGTGCCTGCTTCTTTTCCTGTGGCTTATCCAGCTCCTCAACCCTCCGTGCCTGTTGCTGCTTCATCTCTGCCCGTTTCCATGTCTTCCGCTAGGGAAGTAGGGTCTTCCAACAGAGAGATGCGGCGGGTGGTAACAGAGGTTCCAGCTGAGGGGAATCTTTTCAAGAAAATGGGTGAGCCCGAAGTGTGGCTCAAGCC